>JABJVR010007416.1:0-48044 GCA_025773905.1 Chitala chitala | reverse complement strand
GCATGCAGGACAGATGTAGGGTATGTTCAGTATGCAGGACAGATGTAGGGTATGTACCGCATGCAGGACAGATGTAGGGTATGTTTTTGTGCACTCCATAAATATACACAGAAGAGTAACTTAGATGTGTTGTGTTTGATTACAGAAATTTTATATTGACTCCCTCAATACTAAAAAATTTGTATTAATTATTGATAGAAGATAAAATTTGTACAGTCAGGTTTTAACAGTTGTGTGTGTTACCCTGATTTTCTCTGAGTACCAGACTTTTTCTTCATTTGTTTCATGTGATATATGGATACTTGAAAGGTCTAAGAAACACTTTTGGAACTTGGTAGTTGGCATTAGCAACTGCTAAAACTAAAAACTTAATTTACAAACTTGACTGTGAATCTGCCATACCAAATCAATGATGCTGCTTGCCATTTCACCTGTATGGTTCTATGGTTCATATTTGATGGGACTCGTCATCCTAACTCGAGTTACATGCATTTTGATTTAGTGTAATAAAAAGTAAGTAGAAAAATTTTCCTTACGGTTTTTTCCTTATGGCAGCACAGTGGCATGGTGGTTAGCACTGTCACCTTACTGTCGCCGTGTCCACGGCGCATCTATTAATGAAGTTTAGCTTGCTGTGATTGCACTTGATTGCACTGTCAGACACAAATGGGAACGGCTGGGTAGAAGCAGATGAGAAGGGTCAAAGGTGAACTTCTCATGAGTAGTCTTCTTGGTGCTTTATTGTGACAGTATATAATTTTGATGTTATTATTATTATTGTATTGATTCACATTTTGGTGGCACGGTGGCGTGGTGGCTAGCACTGTCGCCGCGCACCTCCAGGCCTGGGGTTCAATTCCTGCCTTAGGTCTGTGTGTCTGAAGGTTGCATGTTCTCCCTGTGCTTGGTGGGTTTTCTCTGGGTTCTCCAGTTTCCTCTCAAAGACATGCAGGTTAGGTTGACTGGTGTGTGTGCCCTGTGGTGGATTGGCACCCTGCCCTGGGTGTCCCCTGCTCTGTGCCCTCTGTGTTCTGGGATGGGCTCCAAGCTTCCCTGTGACCCTTAACAGAATGAAGCGGTATAGAAGATGACTGACTGACTGTTTTGCCCTTTCTCTGCCAGTGATTTTTTCATCAAGGCTGCTGCCACACTGGTATATCACTTCAAACACACTGTGTGCTGTACACAAACACAGGTTATGCAGGATGTGGCTGTCACTCTGGCTATCTTTGCTCTGTGCCATATTCCAAATTCACAGTATAGCTTTAATACAAATGAACATGATGTGGTAGTCACGTATAATAAAATATTCACATTATAAACCTTCTAATGTTAGGAAAGCTATTGTAGTTAGTTTTTTGAGGCTAAATTCAACAAAGTACCACATCAATTATTATTTAACACCTCAAAAATATGATAAAATCACTAAAGGTCCTAAAAAAGGTACAATAATTTTCAAACCTCTCCTCCTACATGTGGGTCTTTAAGTCCTATTGTCCCAGAGCTTAGTTAAGCACATCATCATGTAATGTTAGTTATTTTTGGAATAATATTTCAGCAAGTTATGTTTGTTACATTAAGAAATTCATTGCAGATTTCAAACATACGTATGACTCTAGGTCTCATTTTAAAACTCATAAATCATTTCAGAGTGTGGCTTGCTGTTACACTCAGCTAACTCGGGATGTATTCTAGTTTGCATTAGAAAGACGAGAAAAGGTTTCGAATTGATCGAAGAACACAGCAACTGGGACATTATGCAAATGTAATTATGTACATATTTTTCAGAAATTAGCCTCATCATAACAATTTCAGATATTAGGCCCAGTTGGCAATACTTTATTTCAGAGCTTTTACATACTGAACCTGCACTAGATGTTTTTCAAAAACGGTGCAAGAACCGTTACAAAAATTGCATTTGAATGGCAATGCGTATGCGCCATTACACTGAAGATTATTTTCAATTTGCCTAATGGAATTGTGGAGAGTGTAATTTATCCTTCTCCAAGAGGCTGATAATCATATCAGTATTCCAGATTCAAACGGCCGAGGGTCTTCACAAGTCTCAGAGGAACCGTTTATTAGACAATCCTCTGCTCCCGTAAGGTGGACTGTCCTTTCACAGAAACGCTGAGAAGAGCCGAAATTCAGCAACAACAAAACAGATGTGGTTTTCCAATCTCCCTCAGGTGCCGAAGGGCCAGAACTCCTTGAATAACCGAAATTAATCCATCCGTCCATCTACGCATTTTCAGTGGGTGCTTCATCAACTAGGGGCTCAGAGCAATGAACCTAATTATTTCTCTCATCTCTGTAAACCACAATACCTGAAGACAGTCAGTCACTCGAGCTTAAATAAGGGGCCAGCTGGAAGCGTCTCGCTTCTGATCATTTAACCGCTTGATGCTGATGGTGGCATAAGCAAATATTTTACTCATTGCCTCATAGCAACTGAAACTTATTATTGTTGCCACTCTCCAGATGTTTTACATTTGCATTTTGTAGCAAACAGCTGGAAATTCATAATTTCCTGCTCACATTTTTTTAAACATCACCGTAGTAACTGAGAAAATACATGCATCCTTGGAAAGCTGAAGGCTTAATTGACCAGAAAGTATGCCATTTCATTATAGGGCTTTCATTGTTGTACTTGTATAGCACTAAGATTTTGGGTTCACATTTCAGGTCTGATGACTTGAAAGAAGAGATTGTTTTGTTAATCTTAATTTTGATCACATCACCTCTCTTTCGTAGCAGCGGTGCAGGCAGAGCTTTCTTCAACATTCTGTACGTCAAGGTCACTACCGTAACCTTTGGGTTTGGCCTTCACACCACCTAGACAACGACTGTTCATCTGCAGATGATTAATGTAATCCTGGTCAGGGCACAGAAATAAGACCCCAATTTCAATTATCGCTATTGAAGCGTGGGATCTCATAGTTAATTGCTCAGGATTCTCTATAAACTGCTGTAGTACCCCCAGCCTGAATTCACATCTTACATTGACTCTTTGAACACAGCAGACAATGAAGTGAGAGGTGAAACACCGAGCAGCCAAGCCTTCAATATTTATACAGCAAATTTGTGCCTATATTTAGCTTCCTTTCTCTGACACTTCAGTGGTTGGTTGGATCTCTACAGGTCTCCTGATGCCACTGTCAAGACATTTCTCTTTCAGTCTTAGCAAACCCCAATAAGAATAAAAAACATATCATATATGATATGTGTCTAAAGAGATACAATATATAAAAAAGAGGAATGCACGTCAAGTTATTCAGCTAAGGAAGTCAAAAAAACACCGGGCCGGGAATCAGGTTTATAGCCAAATATGTCACATACAAAGAATTTGTTCTCTGCATTTGATCCATCCCCTAGCAGAGCAGTAGGCAGCAATTTTTCAGCACGTGGGGAGCTAGTGTGGAGTATCCTGCTCAAGGACACGCCTGGTAACTGGGGTGGGATTCAAACCAGGGTGCTTCTGCATCCCAGGCTGGGGTTCTACCCATTGAGACACCAGGCTGCAGCTGCTGGACAGAACTATGAACATCTTGCACTGGTACTAAATATGGTCTTCACTGTCAGTATGATGTCAAGAGTATAAATATATATAACTAGTGCACTGTTAATAAGGTCACGCAACATCTGCTCTTTAGGACTGCCTAGATTAAGTACCTTTAAAGTACAATGTAATTATTATACCACAGATCATGTTTAGGTTATCATCCATTACTAAACCCTGCAAGGATATTAGTAGGTGAGCAACATTATTTCAAAGGACGGAGGCAAAACTAGTTGCACAAAAACCAAGTATGACAAATATTACTAGCCGATGTGATATTTAACACGAGAAAACTGGATGATTGCATCACTGATGTATCTCACACTTACTACAGCTAAATATAATTGGTCTGTCGTTTGTCCAAAAGTGGCTACATTTCATTTGGTACATATAAATACAATGGGAGGTGAGGACAGGGCTCTGTGCAAGTTTCAGTTACACTGGATGTTACGTCCTGGGACGTATGTTAACACGTATCTGCCCTCGGGTATTCTCCCTCCCCCCGACTGGTGCTCGAGGATGGCCGTCGATTGGAGCTACCCAATCAGCGCCACCTTCGGGGGCTTCGCCCTTCCGGTTACCAGACGAAAGAGGAGAGAAAAAGCCCGGACGAAAGACGGCAAGAGAGAGAGAGGAGCTTCGGATTGGAGTATGATTGCTTGCCAAACAAATAGAGAGTAATCGTTATTTGGTGTCGTTAGTCTTTTCGTTCTAATTTTGTATTGGGTATTGGTGGTGGATTGTTTTCTGTTAGTTGTGTTGTGGCGGGTCGGGAATTTGGGACAGCTTAGGGGCCCAACATTATTGTACCGCACCTGTAGTTTTTGTTTTTGTCTAGCACACTAGGATAAGGGAGCAAAGACCACCCATGTAAGTTTTGTTTTCACTGTTGGAATAGCGTAGGAGGGTATAAAAGTTTGTTTTCATGTTTGTTTGTTTGAAAGAGTAAGAGTCCGTGCCGGGTTTTTGTACACTAGTATGTATTTGTACACTAGTAGGTTTTTGTACACTAGTATTTTTGTACACTAGGATGACACTAGTGCTGAAATACTACCCAGAAAAACTCTAGCTTCCCAGCTGCTGGTGAACATAGGCAAACTTCAACTGCTTAAACTTTCACCTGCATCACAACAATATGCTTTAAAACAAAGTTTGTGTTATAGAAAAGACAACGTAATTCCTACTTATAGGTTATACATATTATAGGTGGGTAGGAAACTCGTCGAAAGGGAAGGTCCTGCAATAAAGAATAGACAGTGTGAGCACTGAGAAAAATCATTTAAATTTATTAAAATGTCACAAATTGTTTTGAAAACAATGAAGACCAATGGTAGACAGAAAACTGCCATATTTTTCCTGAGATTTTAAAAGTTTAAGATCATATTCATTTGGTTTAGAATACCAGTAGTTCCTGAAAAATGTACAAACAAAATGCTATGTTGTTGTAAAAACGATGCTTTGAGTAATATTTTCAGCTGAACCAGAAGGCAGAGCATATAGAAACACGCAACAGGCAGCCAATTACAGCCTTAAAAAACTCAAGTCACCACATTTCTGGATTTTGCAACTGATTTGTCAACCAGTTCAAAGTTGTATAATCAAACTGTATAATAGGAACGGGGGTTTTGTCAGCCTTCACTCCACCAACTTTATGGAATGGATCTGAGACGAGGAGGAGAACGAGGCCCCCCTGGGGTTCTGGGAGGAGCCCTTTCCGATCAGTGGAACTGAGCTGAGCTGTGCCGATCGAGGAAATTTTGCTGCTGTTGCCTGACCGACGGTCAGCTGTGCAGGTGGACACAGTTTTAAAACTACACAAACATATAAACAAAACCAACACATTTCTGCACCCAAACTGCTGGAAAAGAGGTTGCCTACATCCTGCTACATCCAGATGACTCTACATTTATTATAGCAGTATTTAAAGAAGTGTGTGTGTGTGTGTGTGTGTGTGTGTGTGTGTGAGCACGCGCACGCAGGGATGGAGCTATATCCATTTCCTGTGACAACCCACCTGTGTGACGGGATGATGCCGCTCCACAACCACCGAGGCCATGGGCGGAGTGACTCCCATCACCTGGAGGTTCCCGGACACACGTGCGCTCTTGCTCGTGAGGTCCGTGCGGCCTGTGATCCGAGCCGTTATGGTCTTTGCTGCTTTCTGCTGAGCTGATGTCACCACACGCGTGCCGGCCTGAAGGAGGACAAGACTTGAGATCACTAATGATGTCATTAAGCCAAGGGCCACTAATGATGTCATTAAGATGAGGGCCACTAAGCCTAATGGACAATGCCTGTAAATTCTGTCTGAAAATTAACCAATACACAAATTCTGATCAGACATAAATACAATGCACAGAAACAACACGTTAAAATATATACAAATATAAAACCTTTCCTATAGTCCTCTTAATATTAATTCATGAATCACATGTGCATGTAAAATGCACTGCTGTATTACCATACAGCAGAATATTAGACAAAATTACCACTCTGTGAGTTGCTGTAGTGCCCCCTGGTGGAAGGATGGTATTAGCCATAGTGGTTGTGGAGGAGAACCCTTCCATTATTGTATAGGGACCAACACCAGATTCAGGCTGAGATGTGAACTGAAAGACAAAACAACACTGGAACCTTTACTGAAAAAATTTGAAACGGAGAGCTGCACTATTTAAAACACCCCAAAATGCCACTACTTCCATGTAGAGCCCAACCAGACAAGCTGGGTATAAACACTAGCAATAGGCTTCTCACCACCGGCTCCGCCTCGCTTTGGACAGGGGTGGTGGGTGGGGAAGACTCCAAATGCAGCGGGCTGAAGCGCGTGACAGGGGTGGGCAGGTGCCGAAAGCGCACAGAGGAGCTGGAGCGCGGCTCGTCTGCTGCAGGATGGACGTCTAGAGGCGGGACAGAAGGCAGCCAGGTGAGGCTGCACATCACAGCAAGAAAGGCAGTGGCATAGCCAGAAGGGTGGCACCAGACAACTCTAAAATCTCTGAAATCTGATTGAGTGTCACTCAATTTCTTCAACATCATTGACTGATTTGAAGTATACCCCCCCATGGACTTTGCCACTCCATTTATATAATTTCTAAAATTTCCACTGAGGAAAGGATGACAAAGACTCATACTGGGGAAATTACAAACTAACTAAACAACATTTCTCACCCTAAAGCAACAATAATAAGGAGAAAATTATACTCCTGTTCTAATCTGTATATCCACCCATGCACGCATTTGCAAGATAGGAAACACCCCAGACAAGCACCCATCACAGGCCACACTCTCTCATCTAAAACCTTTTAAAAGCACAATACGTTACCACCTGTATTTGGCACTATTCAGAAAATTCAGTTGAATGGTACAATATATTTAATAGCATCAGGACAACGTCATGGTGAAGCCAGCAATGGCAGAGACAGAGCGTTCTCAAACCAAACGCATTCCTGGCAGCGACAGCCACGTTGTCAATACCGCACAATTACATACAACATGTAAGCGCGCGTGTGTGTATACTATATTATATTTACATTTACAGGGACAGATAATGTGCGTTAAAGTAATGGAAGCGAGAAACAGATGGCCGTCTGGTCCCTAGCACTAACACTACAGTAGAGCTGTGGGCTGCAGTAAGGAAACAGAGGAAAGTTCTAGCACTGAACCGTGGCCCTTTTCTGTCCGACCTCATTTAACAAACGGAGCATACCGTGCCACGCACCAACTCGGAAGCACCTCCCTGTCTACGCCATGGGAACATTGCGAAATGCTGCAACCCGGTAAAAGGCTCACTACCTCCGCCTCCCAGCTGTGCCGCGGCGCTGTGAGCTACACTAACGGGAGGCGGGTCTCTGTTCGTGCGCCATCGATGTGACGCACCCCGGCTCTGCGGCTCACGCCCATAACTATGCAGACGCTTCCTCTGACGCTGGAGCGGTGGGGGACCGGCTCCGCCCACCTCGACAGCTGCACGGGACAAAGCTGGCTTACATCAAACACTCTCTGCTCGTTCCTCGCACCGGACACTTTCATTTGTAAATGGTGATATTTGGCTGCTCTGTAAACAGACTGCTCTTTTGTTCTGTGTGTTTGATCAGCACGAGTGCGCTCAGAAATCCATTAAATGAACTGAGTGGCTTGGGACCATTACTGAAAGGCTGTGTGCTGAGAAACAGGCAAGGCTCACTAAGAACACATCTGCAGTATACAAACACTCAGAAATGCACCTTTTACAACAGGTTTACTGTAGCTCATCATACAGCACATATCAACTAATTCACTTAAACCATTCATGAACATTTGTGAGTAACCTACTCACTGACTGACTCCATATATACACATATTCATGCATTCATTCATTGTCTTAACCGCTTAGTCCTAGTGAGGGTCGCAGGGAAGCCTGGAGCCCATCCCAGAGTGCATAGGGCGCAGGGCAGGGGACACCCAGGGCGGGGCACCAACCCACCACAGTGTACACACACACTACGGGCAATTTGGACACACCGATCAACCTAGCCTGCATGTCTTTGGACTGCGGGAGGAAATTGGAGCACCCAGAGAAAACCCACCAAGCACAGGGAGAACATGCAAACTCCACACACACAGACCCAAGGCGGGAATTGAACCCCATGCCTGGAGGGGCGCAGCGACAGTGCTAACCACCACGCCTATATACACATATATGGTTATTCAAAGCCGTGGGGAAAGTAACTCTGCTATGATCTCATTGTTTTTTGCTTGATCATCAGCAACAGCACAGGTGCAGTGTGGCTCTGCAGGACTGACCGTGATTAGGCTTGGCCTCCCCTCCCTGGAACATGCTCATTGCTTCCATGTTAAGGGCACACACCCCACGCATGAACGCCTTCTTCATGGACTCCTCGTAGCGGTCCCTCTCGGCATGCAGCCTCTGGATCTCCGCGTGGGCCTTTTCCAGGGCCTCCACGTGCTGCGGGGAGAGACGGCAGGTGACTGAACACTGGCTGACCTCAGCTCAGCTGCCGTGCAGAGTAAACCACCAGAGTAAAACACCTCGTCCTCAGCATCTCAATCACTAAACACTGAATTGCACATATTTTGTGCAAGTGTGAACATTTTAAAAGACATACAAAAATGGAAATCCTGTTACAAAAACCACCTGTACCATCAGAGTGGAAATTAAACAGGCTGACACCAAGAGAAGGAATGGAGGTTGCTGTGTGAGTATAGCAGAATGCACGCACAGATGGCAGCCTGACGGCAGTGCGCACACCCGCTCTCTGGAGCTCACCTCAGCCACTTTGGCCTCGTAATCAGCGGAGAGCTGGACACAGACAGCCTCGGCGCGTGCCCGGCACGCCTTCTCCACGCGCTCGCGCCACTTAGCCGAGATGAGCGAGTGCCAGGCCAGCCACACCTTCCTCTTCAGCTGCAGCTGGTAATGCCTCCGTGCCACCATCACCCCGTGTGCCTGGGCGGACACCAGAGTTGGGTCACGTACACAACGATAAAGCGGAACTACTTCTGTGACGCATTTATCCTCCCAAAGGATGACATACCTGTATACTAGTACCTAAAATAAACACTTATGATGATCTTAAACATCTTAGTTTTTCATTTATGAAACAAGAAGGCAAAATATGCCTAAACATTTTAAAAGATGCTCTACTGTGTTGTCTTTAAAGTATTTTTAAAAAGTATGATGAGCCCTTAATATGCACATATAGGGTGGCATCATAAGTCATGTAGAGCTCTGCTACAACATTAGCATAAACCATAATGTTGTTAGATTACTGTCATTAGGGTTTAATGGAGTAATGCACCAAAGAGGGGACTGCATAAATTCCTTTACTGCAGCAGTTTTTTGACAGAATCAGAGCTTTTTTTAGCCATGATCATAAGTGCATAAAAACCCAAGTGAGCGCACAGTGGGGCACGGGCGGGGAGTTTAAAAAAAAAAAAAACTGTTTTAAAACATATGGGGGAGGAGAGATGGGTTTGGAGCAATGGAAGCTTGCAGTGTGACTTCCTCAGTGCAGAGGGACTGTGAGGCAGTGTGACTTCCTCAGCGCAGAGGGACTGTGAAGCAGTGTTAATTTCTCAATGCTTGCAGGCTATGAGAGAACCCCAGGGTGACTGCTCACTTCCTCCTTGGCTTCCAGATGCTGTAGCCTCCAGTGGGTGAAGTTCCTCATCAACTCCATCCTCTCCCTCTGCCTCTCCATCCCATGGGTCAGGTTACTGATCACCTGAAAGGGAACACCAAAAGGAACCTTAAACTACCACTTCAATCACTCATAATGTAAATCACATTTACACACAGCATAAATTCTTGTCATCCCCACAGCCATTATGAAAAGTATCACTTCCTACCAGGCTGAAGAAGTGCAAAACTACAACTACTTGAGGGAAATTATTTCAGGCAATGTCAAGGATCAGTGCCAAGTACACAGGGTACTGGATATTTCCAGCACATTAACTGCTCTGCATTCATACAGAAACTAAGTGTGAAAGCCACTGAGGGATACTCAGAATGTTATAGTTCCTGGACAGGAGGGTGGTGGAGAGCAGTGTTGCGAGGGGGGTGGAGAGTAGTGTTGCGACGGTTGAGGGGGGTAATGCCGTCCTTTTGTAATAACAGCAGCAAAGAATGGGGCCACCTCACCTCGTCCTTCCTGTGGTTGGAGGTCTCATAAGTGTGCAGTAGCTCCTTGAGGCTATCCATCTGGGTGGTGAGCCCTGCCACGTGGGCCGCGTGCTTCTGCCGCTCCCGCCTCACCTCCAGCCGGTGCTGCTCCACGAATGCCAGCTGCCACTTCCTCAGCTCAGCCAGCACGTTCACCTACAGCCCCGCAGTATACAGACCCATGGGTGGAAAGGCTCCCCCGTCACACTGCTCCCTAGTTAGGGCGCAAAAAGCTCCTCTTTCCTGTCTATTGTACTGTACCAGTGTTTAGCACTGTCTTTTGTTTGTGCTAAATCTCCCAGTACATTTTTAACCTGCCTTCAAGCTGTTGCTCCAGGTGTCGAGCACGTGCTCCATTCGACCCATCTTCTCTTCGGAAATAAACATGTCGGTTACCATGGTGACCAGGTGGTCCGGGACGTTGTGTCTCGGGCTCCCTCGTGAACTCCGTGCTCCCTCTGATGCCACGGGAGACTCTTCAGCAGACCCAACGGGGGCTGCCTGGGCTGGAACTGAGCAGCAACAACATAGAGTAAGTGTGAGATTTTCCTCCATGCTATTTTTACCTCTACAGCAGAAATGCCTTATAAAGATATCAACCAAAAACAGGCATTTACTGGCCAAAACCTAGACTCCATTATTATCACATACAAGTCAGTGTTTCTTCCAGAACGTGTCTTAATTAAAGACTAGCAATGAAAAACATCACACTCACAATTGGAACACTTTAAAAAAATAATGTTATTTATCTGCAAACATGTTGTGCTTATAACCTTGATATATGCAAAACATAACTAGGCAACAAACCGCAATTATACCTCAATTCCATAATATTGCACACTTGCAGAAATTATCCCTCACAGGAATAAAAAAAATAAATATACTGAAAATTGTTTTGCACAAAAAATATACTGCCATCAAAAAATACACACTACTCAGCAACTACTCAGTCAAACATAAATTTAAGGTTTTTCCAGAGGCAGGTAGCAGGCAGACTATGTCCTCAGGTCACCTTCAGTTCCTGCTAAGCGATCCCTAGGCGTGACTCTGGCTGACGTCAGCTCACTGGTGGAAAACTTCCCACCTTCCAGTTCAGGCCCTGACCCTAGGACATAGAGAATTTGGCACAAAAAAATCCATGGCAAGCTCTCTTCATCTACAAATGGTTTTATGTCTGCATTTTGATGAAATTAAGAGGTGCAGGGTGGGAGATGAGAGAATAGGAAAACATTGTCAAGGTCAATGTCTTGTTCTGGATACATTCCAGCAAATCATTACCAATCAGGTACAAATCCTGCCGTCCTTTACAAAGAAGCCCTCAAGCTAATTGTGCATAAAAGACGTATTGCAGCTGGGCAGGGTAGGTGAGCAGAGGTCAGAGCTGCCCATAAAAGGAAAGAAGACAGCCTCTGCGTTAAATGTGTCTTTTCCAGTTTAACACACCCTCTCTGTGATATCCAAATCTTTACTTCAGTACACTGTTTTCAATAAACTTACAAAGAGTCCCCAATTAACTTATGTATATCTGATAAGCTTTGCTCTATTCAACTGCCTTTCATCACAAATGCTTTAAAAAGAAAGCTTTGCACACCCACAGCTTATATTAAAGTAGAACAACAGATCAGAATGCTGTCAGCTACACAGGCTTTGAAATACCATAAAGAATAAAATTACATACAATACTTGATATATTGAAGTCAGTTAAGAGTTTGCCATTTCAACAGCTCTTATCCTAGTAAATTAATTAAGGCTGAACACTTCAAACCATCATCTATCTGGCACTGAGCCATGGTTTAAAATTTTTTTTTCTATGGCAGCACCACCATAACATGTTGTAAATAACAGAGGCCACTTATCCAAAAGCAATGAATAAAAAAAGTAGGAAATACAGCCCGTTGTTTTAAGTGAAGCAAAGCATGCCTGTGTTAAGGAAGCCAGGTACCTGTTGAAAGGTGAGAGCGGGCGCTGTCCATCAGTGTTGACATGTGTCCATCAGCTGAGAGCTGAGACGCATGGCGAGAACGCTGCATGGCGTCGGGCTCAAACTTAGGAGTCACCACGGCGTATCGGAGAAGTTCCTCATACTCGTCCTGCCAAGTCATGGAAGAGGGTTCTACCATCAGAACTCACCATTCACGGTCTGTCCCTACATGCTTTTTCAGCCACACACAGCTCCACATTTACTTGTATACTAAATATAAAAGCTGAAAGTCTACACATATCATTAATCACAATATCGTTAGCTACCCAGTGATAGCTGTGCTCTAATCAAAATGTTTTGCTGGTGTCCTGGCTAGATTTCCCCAATGAACTTTATCAGTCATGGCCTCCTAATATTCCCCATGTGTGAATTGGTTGTATCATTCTCTCCTCTCCTCTCCTCTCCTCTCCTCTCCTCTCCTCTCCTCCCCACTTACAGCTGGTGTGTGGTGAGCTTTATGGCACAGTACCACTACCATGTCATCATCCGGGAGGCTGTTACTCCATTGTAAAAGCACTTTGGGTGTCTATAATAATCCATTATTATAATAATTTAAATTATACATTTTGAGAAACCACCACAAATCCAAAGATTAAGTGATCTGGTCTAAATATTAACCTACAAACGTTAGTTTTTTTTCCCTGAATCGTTGTTTAACGGCTGTAAACTATAAACCAATTATTTAAAACAAAATATTCAAGCGTAACTTCTGCATAAACATAATGCTGTGTCGGTCAAACAACTCAATATTTAGTTATTCCTTGCAGCGAAGAGGTATCTTCTTTATTGACATGGCACATGTATTAAAGACTCAACCTGAGCCAGCAGAAATGTCACGCTCACAAAGTTAAGCCACCCGAAGAAGCGCACAGTTGAACGTGACGACAGAGTTTCATACGTCGGCAGCGTACATTTTCCCGTTACCTAAATGAAACTAATGAAACATGTACGCACAGTTCGTTAACAGCATGCGTTAATCTTAACACGTAAGAAAAGGGATCATCAATACGTATTTTATCAGTGCACCACCAGGTATGCATGTAGTTCTGGGGCTAAGACTACGACACACAGCGTTAATAACTGATAACAATAATAATAATATTTTAATAATAAATAAGCTCAATAATTATTGCTGTTAATCTTTTTTTGTCATTAATCGGCGATAGTCTGTCCAGTTGTTTTTGTTCAGGAGTCTCACTCAGGTTTCCAAAACAGAAACCCGAGCAGTGTTTAAATACTGTACCTGCAGTTCAGAGGAGACTGAACTGCCCCGGTCAGAATCTTTTGGCAGATCTGGACCGCTTCCCTCCCCATCATTTGATGACATCTAGCTGGACGATATAAAATACATGTCATAATTTTAAATACGCGTGTCCAGCACTGTGCATGCTGCAGTATTTCGAAAACGCATTTTACGTCATCGAATATTTTGGAATTGAGTTTCTGCAGCTTTCATTTGTGTACGTACATTGCACATCGGATTCCAGGTGCTAATTAGCATGACTGTAAATCATTATTATTTCGCTTGTTATATGACCGAAGCTAACAAACAATGGCTAGTTAGGTTGTACAGCTGGTATGACTTTTTATACATAGAGCAAAGTTTTATAATATTTTAACAGTTTAAACATCTGGTTATCTACTTAGAATTTTTCAGTTAGCCTCTGTTTAACGAAGACTAACAGTGCTTTGCTAGCACAATTTATTGAACAAGTCAAACAGCAACCATTGTTGTTGTTGTGCAGTAAGTCAGCACATTTGAATAATACTTGATTCTGAAAACCACATTAATAAAGTGGAACTTTTTCAATACATATAAAATGTAAAATGTTAATCTGAAAACGAACAGCTGATTACAATTACCTTTTAAATCGAAGACCCTGGCTAAGTAAATCAGAGGAAGCGACCGAACTTTCTTTTCGCTTTCTGACAGTTTCAAACCTACAGGCGCGTCATGAAGAACGCAAAATGTGATTGGCTACAATTCCGTCCGACCTCCGTTATTGGTCAACCATTAAACAAAGCGAGAGAAGAGAGCTGTGCGTGCAGTAGGAAGTTAGCTGATCTGCGGTACGTTTCACCGTTTCCACGGCAACTTGCTGGGGAGAAACGACGCAATTGTTTTCATTCTGCTGCTGTAGTGCCAACTGTAGCTTGTAATTATTGCTTGGGTATACGTAGGCGGTTATATAGCAATATCTCGTTCACACGAAAACATTCTGTTTATAAATTGTTGTATATTTTAAGCTCATTCTATAAATAGGTAATGCTTTCAAGAAAGACATGAAGTTTTTAAATCGATTTCAGACACAATTACAAACACTACATAAATTGTACTATTATGCATCTGACAATGTTAAGAACAAGTGTAGTTTATTGGCTAGTTTTGGCAGACCATAAAAAACAAAAATGCTGTTAAGGCAAACTTTATGAATATTTCCCTTATCACTGCACTCAGAGTAAAAGATTTTGAAGTCACCAAATAACGAATGTATGGGAAACGCGTTAGCGAGCTACTAGCTGCAGACTACAGTTGTAACTCTCAATACTGTACTTACGGATTGCTTGGATCTTGGCGTTTCCGATCCATCGATTTGGCGAAGTAGTGGTAGTACTTAGGACATTTAAAATACTATAATACCTGCTATAATTTGACAGAGTGATCATCAGAAATATTTTCATAGATAAGCCATGCTGTTAGCAAATAATGGGCGGTACATTGTTGGGCACTAGTCGTCGAGTATAATCGCTTTGGCTGACACTTGTCAGACATATGTCGAATCACGATGGATAAAGATAAGAAGATAAATATGGCATGAGAACACGTGATCGTTTTTTTATTCAGGCAGAAGTGAGCTAAGAGAATAATCTATAAAAATTGCGTCCTATTTGAATGTTTTGATTTCACATGACTGTGTATCCCAGTTTTTATATGTTCCACAGATCGAATGCACCGATCACAGTGGTATTTCATTGTTTCCTATGTTTGCTTAATGCTCAAGTAAATTGAAACTCATTAATTCAGCATCTAAAACTGGGAGATGATATGACACCGAAGAAGTATGGAGCTTTGGGTTTTGGTATGCTCTTCCAGCTGCCTGTATTGTACGTGTAAGGAGGGGGGGGGGTGATGAAAGGGGCTCGCAGCCTGCACAGAGTTGCCAGACAAGACCGCTAAACCAAAGACCCGAGTCTCACGCTTGGGGGAACTAATCGTATTCTTGTCCTGAGAAATGATCATTTACATATGCACATATTTCAAAGCAGGTGAAGGACTCTCCAAGCATAGAATATTTTTAAGTGCCATAAGTAGTGTATGACACACTCAAAGTGCAAATGACTGAAAACGTCACAGGTGTCGGTATGGTTTAAACTTAAAGAAAGACCACACGACATTTAGCGAAAAAGAAAATAAGACAAGCATTAGTGATTTATATCCGAGCAAATAGTAAAACTCTGGAAGATAGCGAGCGGGAGAAAAGCGCTAGAGCATTGTTCTATAACCATACATCCTTTTTGGCCAACCAATAACGGATCACTACATTGCACGACCAAATGACAACACTCGTACCTGCAGTGCTTTCCCACGCACCAACACTTAATAACCAACATTTTTTGTTGGTGTTGCACACCACACCGTATTTGAACTATTAATAACAATATGTATTCCAGCATTTAAGAGGGTTCATCGGTCGTTCTAAAAATGTATTCTGCAAATTAACCTCTTTGTGTATTTATGCTCATTATTAGATTTTTACAAAATCCCTTGAATTTTGCAGGCCTCTTTCTTAATTTGGCACTTTGCATGCACAGTATATTCTGCTCGAAGTTCAGTGTGATTGTTTTAGCTGTTACCCATTATATGCCACCTTCAGCAAAACTGTCCGCTAAAATGTATCTTTGAGTTGGGTTTACTCTGAGCTGGGTTTACTACCCTGCTGCTATGTTAAGTACTTAATCAGTCTTTCAAATGAAACAGCAATGAGGATGGAGTGGGTTTAATTACAGTATGAATTGTTTCAAATTAAAGATACTGCATATAGTGCCTGTAATTTTTGGAAGGACTGCCAGCATTATGGTAATGAAATGGGCACAAGAAGTCAGCAAACAGAAAACATAAGGGCTTTAACAGTTGAATGCACCTATTAGCTGTTACATACATAAGACGTATAGGTTCAGCTGAAGGTGCAGTGGAAAATATTGAATAATGGTAAAAAAAAAAAAAAGTGTTTTAAAACTGCCAATCCTAGAAGATATGCTCTCTAGCATGAGTGTAAACATTTTTAAATAGTACTATATCTTACTTAGCAGCCAATTAATATAAAACGCGCTTTCATATCTTTATGTATGAAATTATCTTTCATTAGACTTCTTGATAAATAGGCTACTGCTAAAACTGGTGGATTTTCAGCTGCAAACATGTTATTGTTCATTTATTACATTTAATAAACTGAGACAAAGAACGAGTGGAAACGCTGTAAATTCTTTGCTTCTCGTCTTCTTGTGTTGTGGTGTTGTGCAAATGATAGCAACAAGTCGATTTTCTATTACATTCCACTGATGAATCTGACAGTATGTCTGAACGCACTGCTATCAATCACCAGGCGTTAGATAAATAGCGAAGACACACTGAGTCTAGAAATCGGCGCTGGTGACGGATATTCATTATGTTGTTAGCCCACTGTTTGTGCACAAAAAAACTCCGAAACATCTCAAAGCAAAATTACTTAGAACAAAGGCATGTAATGCTGCCAGCCTTTCTGTTTCTCTGTCTACCTTAGGCTGACCAAAGACTGCATGCATATGCAGTACATATACACTGAAAGCTCATGCACCGCACTCTGGTTAGCAGAACAGCGCTACTGAAGAGACACGAAAAAGTGACGTTTTGCTTCTGATTCAGTTAATAATAATAATAATAATATTATTACTATTATTATTATTAATAATAGTAATAATAATAATAATAATAATAATAAATTAAAAGTTCATATTTAAGCTCAAATTCATAATGCTTTGGATATTCTACTGGGCTAAAAAAAAAAAAATCATAAGCAATTCAACACGGTGCTGGGGGTTTTGTAAACACCGCAGCGACGCTACAAAACTAGTCTCAAAAAATCTTCTGCAGCTGACAGTATTTTATGAAAAAAAAATCAAAGGAGTGCGGCAGAAAAACTCCGACCTTCCGACCTCGCGTCTAACGTCGGGCCTGACGTGTTTCGCCTGACCAGTTTGCCCCTGACAGGTTTCTAGAAAAGACGGACACCTCAGTGATGTGTGGGATAGTCACGAAGTACGAAGACGACTGTTTTTGAGAGGGCTTGACATCCAGCAATAGTTAGGCACCACATATAGTCGCATCATTTACATTTGAGCACTATTGCATATAAAGTTTGCCTTAACCGCATTTGGTCAGTATTCTGGTTATTTTCTTCCACAAGCATCAGTATTCTGACCAAAGCCTTAGATGCCATAACACTTTAATGGGCATTTGAAGTTGCCTTGATGTCCTATGTTTTTGCTAAAATCAAAAAAAGGGAATTGGTGTTATTGACTGTTAGGAATATTACCTTAAATTCCATTGTTGTATAATGTACAACACTCTTAAGTAAAAGCTAAGATATTTTCCTATAAAATCACTTAATTAAGTCACCCATTGTAATATTACTTTATTGAAAGTATGAATCTATCTGTTATAACTGTACTTAAGAATCAAAAGTAGTTTCTGAATAAATGTACTTAAGTATTGAAAGTAAAAGTAAACGTATTACAATGAAATTAATGAGAGTGAAGTCCAATGTACTGCAAGAACTTTATTGCTCCTTTACTGTGTGCTTTCGTGAGCTAAGTCAAAATGGAGACTAATACTGGCAACAGAAATAGACACTGCTGTAACTCTGTAAAGCATGGTTCTAAACATAAACTTCTGCAGTAATATGGCCAGACAAATAGCTCAATATTCCAATTCTATTTCGGTGACAGTAGCCAAGGCTGGGTTATACACTAGGTCAATGGGGCCAAGGGCCCAGGGGTGTCTAGCCGTGCAGCCCTAGACGTCCATGCCATCACTGTATGTAGCGTGATCCAAACAGCAGAGCTCTTGATATTTATAGTGTGGTCTGAACAGCAGGGTTTTCAGCAGGCAAAATGACTTTGTGGAATTTGGTCCTGGTGATAATTTTTTTTTTCATAGTTGTGGTGACAGTGTGTGTCCATGTTTACATATGGGGTGGGGGTGAGGCCTCCAAAGACATGCCCAGGGCCCTCACAGGACTTTGATTCAGCTGTGGCAGTAGCAGCTATGTAAGTAACATATACAGCTAACTGTTGATGTAGAAAGGTTATTTTCTTCTATAAACACAGAGTTGGCTTATACTGTTATGTTGAGAAGTACTGTATATGATATAATATGTTACTTTCTATGGCAATCAGTTCAAAACAGAACAGCAAACAGTGGCTTTATAAGTCTATCCACAGGCTAAATACAATTAATCAATAGTTGAGGAGGTGGCTATTGATTTCATGAAATTCATTAAAATATGTACACCATCTTAATTACCATGCTGATGAACAAGAAAAATAATATACTCATTTACCTTTCCTGTTTGCTTGAAAATACATGAGATGCAGTAGAAATTTGTTAATTTTCTGAACATACTTGGTGTCATTAATAGCTATGATAATTTTCTGCATGATTTCACATGATTTAGAAACAACAAAAGCTGTGTAATCAAGAGCAGGAGAAGTGAAACTGCCCTAAGGTGTTACAAGGATAGCATGCATTTTAGTTTGTTTTTATACAAACAGCATCATGTGTGTGTATTCATTAATGAAGACTTTAGAGTTGCATATTAAACCACCACATAATATAGACATTAATGTAAATGTCAGCTGAAGTGTTCTCTCTCTTATCTTTAACAAGTGTATGCTTATTAATTAGTAAATCAAATCTCTTGAAATGTCAGTAGTACCACCATCGTTTTATATAAAACCACAAACAAATTCTGACTGCGTGACAACACATCTTGATTGAGTGCCGGCGATGAGTAGATTGTTGTAAAAGACGAGCTGAAACAGCCCCTGGGCCGTGTGTGTTTGTTAAAATGCTTGAGATTTTGCTCAGAAGACATCCACTTTAGAATATCGTTATCATTTTCCTTTGCCAGTGTGACGCGGTGTCGTGTTCTGGAGGAGTTGACGGTGATTAAAAAATGGAAGGCACGGCTCAGCAAATTAAAAGGAAACGTGACTCCCCCCGGCCCTAGCGATCTCACGACTCATGAACCTCGTTTTTCTGCTAAGATCTGCGTGTCTCTCTCGTTCTAGTGAGATTAAACGCTTGGCGGTTGCAACCGGATAACAATGGTACAGAGTCTGCAGTGAAATTGGTTGTCTTGCCCGTGCAATGTAGTCTTCCACGTGTACATAACTACTGCAACTGCTGTGGATGGTGCATGCATTAATGTATATTCAGTTTTAATTCGGAATTATATATCACAAATCGTCAAATAAAGATTTTAGCTCGCTTTCTTAAAATTCAAAACGGGACAGGAATACACACACACACACACACACACACACACACGTGTGTGTGTTAATCATTTATGGTTAACACACACACACGTGTGTGTGTTAATCATTTATGGTTTATGTTTTGACTGACAGCTTCACAGGAGTCAGGTAAATTCATCATGCCCCCCTCCAAGAAAGAAGTTTAGTGGTCCTGCTCAGGTGCAAGAAATCTGCCTCATTGTGGTGGAGGTTCAGAGGTTCAGAAATATGCAAAAAATGACATTTAGTTTTAGCTTTGCTGCAGAAGTCGTGAGAAGTGTGCTGAATGGAACAGCAGACCACCTTAGGGTTTCCAGTCCAGATTTGTGTAAGGTTTACTTCTTAATCTAAGCCTGTTTGCATTTTAGAGAGGTCAAACTATCCAAAAGCTGACACAGCCCCAAGGTGTGTCACTGTTGTCTCTCAAGACAAGCTCTGCCAACAACATTTTAACAGAAAAACAGACTGCCCAATGTCAGCCAGCGTGCAGTGAGTCAGTCATTTTATGACAGGACACAATAAAGCTAATTGAACTCCATATGTACTGTAATTCATTCAATGATCCCTCTTCCTAGTGGTCTTAACAATGTCTCTGAAACAGGAAATGGTTGCCTTAGGGGACGTAAATCAGTTCATACCTAAGACATTTAGGAAACAGTCCAGCAGCTCATCTTTCTAATAATAATCAGCATAAACCCACATAAAAGCAATACTGTTGACAATAATACATTTTTATTCATTTCTTAAATGTTGGCAAGTTGACAAGATTGTGCTTTGTCTTAAAAGTTTCTGAAATTAAAAATCAATAGAAGACTTTTGACCTAAGGGAAATATGTTTTAAATGAATTATACTGTATAATCCATTAAGTAAGGACAATCTATATAAATCACATACAATGGCATCTGTTTCAGAGCTGATTAGATAGAAAAACAACATTCTTACAACTGGAATATGACATTTTCTGGAAGTGCAGTTCTTAGCAGCATAACAATGGGAACCTTTCTAATATTTCAAACATGAGGCTTTCAGATGCTTGAAAGTAGTTAACGTTCCACCATTAACAGCATTAAAGTGTACGCCCAAAGAAGTTAAAACCGTGTGTGACAGTGACATTATAAATAAACTGAATGGGGTTTCCCCGACAGACACGTAGTAAATTACTTCGTTGTAGGAGGCTTTATATCACATAATGTTCGTATGTTCCGTTTCTATTAGCGCTGCTGCGGATGCCTGCTCGAGTCATTGACGTGCTTTTTAAAATTCTAACGACGTGATCGAATGCTGGGAAGAGACTCCGGCAAACCTCAGCTGCCCACGTGTCCATTTTCATTAGTTGATGGAAGTCCTCTCCTTTCTTCAACGACGTTTTAGACCTTAAGCACCAACAGCTCTTATTACATTTAGAGAAGGTCTAAATAACAGATTGCACTTTGGGATTCTATAGTACTTTGTAGTGACTTGCAGTTTTTGTTTATACAGGATTTCTGTGTTAGATTATAAACCGGTGGGAAAAGTTACGCCTGACAAACTGTGTTACAGAAGTGGCGCCGCTGATACTGTGTAGACGTACCGCGATGGGTGAACAGATGGGTGTTTGCACACGACTCAGGCTTGCAGACTCAGATTTTCTCTCTTTTCACAGACTGGTGGGAGTGTCTCCCTGATGCTGACGGTTGAAGTACAAATGTGGGACAGGACGAAGACAGGATTATGTTTGATATACAGTTCTTGCCCAAAACAGTCTTCTATTGTGAATATGTATTTGTATGAACAACGTCCATATTGTAACGTTAATTTATACTGCTTTGTACATGTAGTTAAAATGTCAATTTATTTTCTGGTATTGATCAGAAGAAAGAGAAAGGTCACGTGTTAAATTTAACTTACAAATAACAGATGGTAAGATCTTACATAAGCAATAAATTCACTTATTTATACATCACCGGAACAGCATCATAAAGGATACAAGAAGAGTTGTGTGTGACTCAGCCTGTTTGAGGTCATCAAAGCATTTTTAATTTGATGCGATATCTGCTGCCATAAATGTGCCCCTGCTGCCATATTGAACTCAGTGTTGCCATGGTAGTCTGGCCACTTGGCTGTGTCTTAAGAAGCTTGACTGATGATTGCTTATTTTAAAATCTGTGTGTAAATATCAGTTATTTACATGATGTAAGTAATGCTAAGCAAGAAGGCTACTATCAAGAAATAAGTGATAGTGGTTTACCTGCTCTGAACTTGAGGAAGGGGAATATTTAAATAAAAAATACTATTTTATCAGCCAGATATTTTGACCTGAAATTTTGAGCAGGATTTTAGAGCTCATATGAAGCATTACAGGCAGCACGGTGGTGTGGTGGTTTGCACTGTCGCCTCACACCTGTGGGCCTGGGGCTGGATTCCCACCTTGGGTCTGTGTGCTTGGAGTTTGCATGTTTTCCCTGTGCTCAGTGGGTGTTCTCTGGTTTCCTCCCATGGTCCAAAGACATGCAGGTTAGGATAAGGTGTATTCAAATTGTCTGTAAGGTGTGCGCCCTGTGGAGGATTGGCACCCTGCCCAGGGTGTCCCCTGCCTTGTGTTTCCTGGGATGGGCTCCAGGCTGCCTGTGGCCCTGAATTGGATAAGGTGTTATAGTGAATGGATGGCTGAAGCATTACCCCTTTTCTAACTACTACTACACAGATAATAAAAACTAAAAATACTAGAAGGTTTGATTATAGAATCATGCAGATTCTACTAAATTATTCACATGAGCAGGCACAACATGTTAGAGTAAGTTCTGGGACACACTGAGTATGCTTCTCGGTTTCAGGAAAGATAAAAAAAATCAGTTTTCTATGCCTACCTCTGCTCGGAAAAAAAGCAATTAACATCAATGTCAAAATCCATCTATTATCACCCGGACTAATATAGGATGACAAATTACAGAGCACACGGCACAGTGCAGAGACAATCCGCCCCCACAGCTTGCAGCTCTGCCCCTTGCTGGTGACTGTAAACAGGGTATCTCCAGTGGCTCATATGGCAAACTTCACCTCCCACTGCCTAAGCAACGTCTGGATTCACAATTCTCCTCGTACTCTAGTAAATTCTACATTTGACAACAATTTCACTTAGCAATATTTTAAGGCTAAAAACAAGGCAGTTAAAATATAAATAGAAAAACAACTATAGAATTTAAGTG
Source organism: Chitala chitala (assembly GCA_025773905.1). NCBI lineage: Eukaryota > Metazoa > Chordata > Actinopteri > Osteoglossiformes > Notopteridae > Chitala > Chitala chitala. The sequence goes on along the minus strand of JABJVR010007416.1, from coordinate 25,103 downwards.
TTTACACATTGTGTATTTCTGCTTTGTAATCAGTTTTACACTTTTCAATTTTTCACAATCAGGTACAGACAATTTAGGAACATTTTCACAAGACCAAAATGAAATGCAAACAGCATAATTCAGTAACATTAATGAATGGAAAATCACACTGCTGGATCCTGTTAAAAATATTTTCTAAATGACTACTTTCTAAGAGAACTCAGTTGGTAAATATAACTTCTTGGTAGAAATCTTTGACTGAGGCCTCATAAAATTAAAATTCCACTCAAATATTGCTCATTCTGCTCAAATACACTCAAAGAGGCAGAACAATTGCAGTGTAGACAAATTGACTTCAATGAAAAAATTATTTAGGCATTCGTGGCTCCAAAAAAGAAAACCTAACAATTAAAATCCTGGAACTGAGGCTGCTTAACCACAATGAAAGACAGTGATAAAAGGCAGATGACAATTAGAGAATGGAGTGGCCATTGATTTTAGTGCAATTTTACATCAGAACACAGTTCTGTTCAATTATGTCTAATTATTATGAACACACCAATCAGAAAGAGTCGTACACTTGTACCGGTAGACTTACCAGTATTTAAAATCTCCTGTATAGAGCTACAGTTACACTGAAAAATGTACTTCTAACCAGTAAATCTAAAGATGATACACAGAACACAGTTTTCACCGATAGTGCATGTATTAATTAAATTACACATAACTTTAATGCAATAGTTAGTCAGACACTAAACAAAGTAGGTCCACTAAAGGTTAAATCCGTTAGAACCACCAGGTGCATTCTGTAGTTTAATGAGCATAAACTGCATCTAAAACAGGAATGCCGTAAATTAGAGCGCATGTGGAAATGTACACATCTCGAGGTATTTCAGCCGGCGTGGTCCAACTGCCTGAGACAATACTAGAAGGCGCTATACTACGCAAGTTCAGAATTCTACTCTAAGCTTATTAATGACAACAAAAATAACCCCCGTTTCCTATTTAAAACATTAAAACAAGATGTACCTACAGTGCCTTCTAGTATTAGTAATGATAATTTTATTACCTTCTTTAATAATAAAATCAACAACAATAGAGTTAGACTATGCTCCAACATACAACCTCCAAGACCAACAACATTAGTAGCACATTCTTTTAGTGAGTTTTCACCAATTGATGTGTTAGACCTTAAAAACTTTATAACTAATACTAAATCCACCACCTGTCCACTAGACCCCATTCCAACACAACTGCTTAAAGATTCATTAGAAATTTTAGTAGGACCTTTAGCAAACTTTATGAACACTCTGGCCTGAAGTGCTGTTCCCAACCACATTAAAGTAGCGGTTATTGGGGCACTGCTTAAAAAACCTAATCTGGATGCAGAAGTAATTAGTAACTAAAGACCTATTTCAAATGTCCCTTTTCTGTCTAAGATTCTGGAAAAAATAGTTGCAAATGCAGCTGCAAGTTCATTTGGAAACTAACAGTTTATTGGATAAGTTTCATTCTGGCTTCCAACAAGGACACAGCACAGAAACAGCCTTGACATGAGTGGTAAATGATATTATGGTTTCCTCTGATGCAGGGAACATTACAGCTCTTGTTCTGTTAGATCTTATTGCTGCATTTGATACAGTTGATCACTCTATCCTGATAAACCAGCTTCAAAGTGTCGTGGGCCTTCATGAAATCGTTCTTAGGTGGTTTCATTCTTATCTGACAAACTGTTACTATTATGTTCAAATGTCAAATGACAGCACACCCTCATCCATGTCTCCACTTAGATATGGAGTACCACAGCGATCTGTGCTAGGCCCGATATTCTTCGCCATATACACGCTACCTTTAGGTAACATTATATGTCAGTATAATATCAACTATCATGATTGTGCTGATGACACTCAGTTATGCCTTGCAGTTAAACCTAATGACACTGCATCAGCTAACATCTTAGTTAAATGTCTCAAAGACTCACTAAACACAGATATTATTCCACGCATACATAAAAGTGTTGGCGCTAGAGCTTTTAGTTACAGAGCCCTTATCTATGGAATAGTCTGCCTGGATACATACTCGATGCCAAATTGGTCTCTGTCTTTAAATCTTAACTGAAGACCTACTTTTTTAATTTAGCCTTCCCACAAATTTCCATAGCTCACGGTAATTACTGCTGCTGGCTCATGCTATTCATGCCAATATAACTGTTTTATTTTGCTATGGGGCTGCTTGAGTTTAAATACTTAGGGTCAACCGTTCAAAGTAATGGTTAGTGTAGAAGAAAGTACAGGCAGGATGGAGTGGGTGGAGAAGAGTGCCAGGAGTGATCTGAAGGATAGCTGCAAGAGTGAAAGGGAAGATTTACAAGATGATAGTGAGACCAGCTATGTTGTATGGGCTGGAGACAGTGGCTCTGACAAAAAGACAGGAGGCAGAGTTTGAGGTAGCAGAGTTGAAGATGCTGAGGTTTTCTTTGGGAATGACGAGATTGGACAGGATTAAAAATGAGCATATTGGGGGGACAGCACAGGTAGGACGGTTTGGAGACAAAGTGAGAGAGGCGAGACTTAGATGGTTTGGACATGTGCAGAGAAAGGGTATTGAGTATATAGGGAAAAGAATGTTGAGGATGGAGCTGCCAGACAGGAGGAGAAGAGGAAGCAAAACAGGACTATACTGTGTTATTTACATCATAGTGCTACTTACATTAATAGTCTCAATAAATACCTGTTTATTCTGTAATGTCAGCATGCCCAGGAGGAGCTAGGTAGGCAGTCAACCATGGGCCCCCGAGGTTTTTTTCTCCACACTGTGGAGTTTTTGGTTCTTCTTCTCTGCTGTTGTCTGGCTTCATTTGTATTTATTCCTACTGCTTATTCTTTAACATCTGCAATTTCTTCTGTAAAGAGGTTTGAGACACATTGTTGTAAAATGCGCTATATAAAAATAAATTGAATTGAATTTAATTGAATAAATCTATTTGTAGGAAAACTGGTGAAATATGCAAAAGGTAGTATTCACTCCCTAATACAATACTATACTATATATGGTATTTTTGTTGCAGTCAAATTACGCCTTAGTTAATTCGAAAATTAGGTGACATTTTTTCTTCAGAGATTGCCCCTGAGCACTTGAGTAATCAATAGTAACAAAGGCAATACTTTCTTCTAATAAAACCTTGTTCATGTTGCTGACCTTTCTGAAGTGCTCCTCATCACAGTGCTTTGCGTTGCTTTCTTCTGTGATTACACTTTCATCTTCTGGTTATTCGTCCCTCGCTACCATGGTACAGCACATTTGTTTACATCAAAGAACAGACTCTGTGCTTATTACATTATGCTGTAACTAAGACACCAACAGCTTATAAGCTTATATCCTGTTGAAGATTAATAACAACAGAGTTCACAAAAAAACTGCTAATTAAGTGAAGTCCTTTCAATTTGGCTGTTATAAAATCTGGAGTGCATTACTATTATGAATGCTCTGAAGATAATAAAAATGCATTCCCTTAAACAACTTATATTTACTGTACTGTAAATACCGCATCTCAGTAGGTAGCACTGCTTTTACAGGGTCGTGGACTCAAATCTGACTCTCACTTTGTGTGTGTATGTGTGAAGTTTGCATATTCTCCATGTGTTTTCCTCCAGGTTCTCCGATTTCCTTCCACAGTCCAAACACATGCAGGTCAGGTGAAATGGACATCTATATTGCCCTTAGTGTGATGCAGGGAACATATATGTTAGCGCCTTAAGAACTAGATCTTCAGGAAAAAAAGCCTTTGGGATTTTGAAACACACTTTAAAAAGGTAAGTTTCAGACTTAGAAAGTTGAGATATTGTATTCTTTTTCAGTGACGCAGAACATACAGCTGAGCACCGTTAGCGTAGCTGAGAGGGGGCTCAGCATCATCTTTGGGGAGCTCCATAGCAGCATCGCTGAGTACACAGCAACCCATCACCTGTTTAAACTGATCATGCTCTGAAAGATTAAATCTAAAGCAGCACCTGTCTACAGAGACCAATGGTACAATGGTCTATTGACATGAAAAAAAGCACCTGTCTGCTCAAACCAACAAACCTTGCTATCTGCCTACTGGAACTAACAAGAAAGCACCTGTCTATTGCAAAAACACTCTTGAGTATATGTCCACAGAGACCAGGGAGATGTATAGTATAGTCAGTGTTGTTGATTTGTTAAGTCAAAGAAAACACCTAAACTCAAAACAGTTATGAATTCAGATTCCAATTTCCATCTCAAAAGCAGACACAGTACTCAAAATGTAACATATGTTGTATTTAAATAGCATTATATGGTAAAAAATTATGGCTTTATGGTAAAAATCTAAAACCGCACTAGTTTTTCTGACTTTTAGTGTTATTGTGTCAATCTAAAAGTTTGACAGAAATAAATATAATGATTCCCGATGGACGATTAAATGAAAGACACAATCGCACCATTTCATTTCTGCACTACGGTAATCATTTCTGTATCTCCTGCAGGCATACATATGCCTAATGAATACTGGCTGGGTGCAGCTAAGGAATTAATATTAAATTTTAAAATATGACATTATTTCACATTTCCCTGAAGTTGTGAAATAGATTAAATATGAAGAACATACTGGCATGTAGCATAAACTGTAGATTGTTTTAAAGACGGGTTGCTGTTTTCAATTGCTTTAAATAGTCTAACCTGCAGCAGCTCAGACTTACATATTTCTGAAATACATAAACATTCTACACATACATTCTGATTTTCCTAGGTGAGATATAATAATTTTTTAAATGGTAAGTATAAGGACTCATTATTTTGTAACAGACTACTTGGGCTGGGCACTGTTTAACCTCTCAGTGTGAAAAACACTCAGTCTTCAACAAAATTAGTATTCCGTACTGTCTATTTTTGACTAAATTAATGGAAAAGTAACATTTTGGAAACTTATTGTAAAACAGTTGGGTATAAAATGGAGGTTTTAAACAGGGCATGCACTCACAAATCATTTAATTAGGAACACTATGCTAACGCTACATAGGGCCACTTCTTGCTGTCAAACAACTTCAGTTTTTTTGTGACAGCAATTCCACATGATGTAGGAAACATTCCTTAGAGATTCTCGTACATGTTGACATGATTACTTCATGTGTTTTCAGCAGATTTGTCAGGTGCACATTCATGGTGTGAGTCTCCTGTTCTGCGACATCCCAACAGAGCCGGCCCTGACCGATTTGGTGCCCTAGTCAAGATTTTATCTGGTGCCCCTTACGTTTTTCTTCTTCCTTCATTTGGATGGGCAGCGCCCCTAGCAATAGCCTATACGGTCTATGCCCGGGTTTGGCTCTTCATCCCAAAGTTATTCTATTGGAGTCAAATCTGGCAACCGGGAAGGGCGCCGAAGGTCTTCAAACTCATCGTCACGTTGGTAAAACCAGACTGAAATGCCGTTTGCTTTGCGACATTGTGTATTATCATGCTGGAGATAGATTATTAGAAATTGTGGCGATAAACGGATGCATATATAGTGCTAATAAAGGGGTCAGTGAGTAAACGTCACACAGATGTGCTATAAACATGTTTCTGTTCCTTTGTAGTAATTGTTTTTGGACCTTTGAGGTACAACCAGTGGCACAAATAGCCACAAGTGAGCAGAATGTTTTACAGTGTGAGCTCATTAAGAACACACTCCAACTCTCAGGCTGAGAGCTGTGCTATTTATTCATCAAGCTCCACTGAAGAGGAAGATTTGAAGAGGCCCAGCTGAGTAGACTCAACTCAAACATCTGCTTGGCCACACTCAAGGCCACAGGCGACAGAGATTTGTTAACAGCCCTCTTTCCTCTGGGTGATCAATAGTTGGCTCTTTGCTTTCAGTTAACCTGGGGAGTTTTCATGTTGACAATAATTATTTTACATCAACTGATTAAATAGGAAAGAAGGGGTCCACATTTGTTGCTGGTTTAGCACGGTTGAAGTGTGTGTGTGAACCCAGGGGGTATCCAAGCAGGGATTTCATTTTTTGTTTCTTTGACTTACATTAAGTAAAGTACATCTTTGCTCTCAAGTGTTTTCAAATGGGATTTTAAATATCACTCTAATCCTTAGGAAAATGCAATAGAAGGATCAGACACGGGTGATAATCTGTTCTCCACGTTATCAGATTTACATGACAAGAGAAGTATCATTTTTCAGAATGTGAGTGATACCTTTAAAGAAAAACACAAAAATTACAAAACTAGAATTAAGCAAATAAAACTAGGCTTCTTACCCCTCAGCTCAAAACCCACAGAGGTTCCCAGAGCCATTCTGTTAAACAGCACAGTTGGGGTTTCCCATACCCCAAGCTCTTCAACTCAGTTCAACCCAACCTTCTCCATTTAGACATACAGAGCGGACAGACGAGGGGAGGAGTCTCCGCCCCCTGCTGCTGTTCAACAGTGTCAAGAGGAACAGAATGTGCAAACCCCAGAGTGGAAAGGCTGTGTCAATCACTGACTGGCTTCATTCCCATTGGTTAGTTTGATCACACTGTACAGAGCACATCTAACATATTCAATTTGCTTGGTTCTTTGTATAATCTCAAGGACACGTGAGTTTTCAAACACTTAGCATAATAAACATCACAAAGTACAACAGATGTTTAAATGCAGCTAACACTTGGAGTTGAATATGGAAAATTGAAGATGGTAATTGAAGACACAAAAAGGCATTTATAATCCCTCACAAAAAAGATTAGTCAAGGAATACACTGTTGAAGAAGCACACAAAATAACCTTTAAAAAATATGTCATCTGCTTTTTTCATTTTGTTATTTCCTCTGGCATTTAAAAACACATTAAATCACATACCCTCTAACCATCTTGTATATTGCAGCAGTAATTTCTGACATTTCAGTACACATGAAATATATTTCTGAAACTGCCATTTACAAAATCCTCAACAGTTTATTTACACATTTAACGTATTAGCTCTTAAAGTCAGTGTTTACACATTAATCAACTATATTTACTCTGTCCTTCCTAAAAGTAACATTTCCTGTAGGTTGCAATATTATTGTGGTGTTATACTTTACACAACTACAAATCACTGCAGCAGCAATTTAGTCTTGCCTGAGTTTTACAGCTTTACAGTTTATGGTGTTGAGGAGGTTGAGAGAGTACCTTAACATCCACATAAGAATTAACAAAGGCTGCAGTTAAGCATTCGGTCTCTGCATTGGTCCTTCAGTTTTGTGGTTCACTGAACTCCTATTTTTTGAAGCTCAAAATTCAGGAATTGGGTTATTACAAAGGAAATGTAATTGAAGATCCAGCTATATAAATGGGTCCAGTAGACTACTTGTCCCATCTGAATGTTTGCGGAGCACCTGTTTTCTGACTGGGTAACATATGTACCACCATTTGCATTTGCATGGACTTCAAATTATTTATTTACAGAAGTCAAAGGTAAAGCCGTGTGCTCAGTGTGTGGAGATCAGGTTCCTGTGTTTAAGGATTACAGTTTGAATTGCCATTACAGTGCGGTGATTACACTACAAGCAGAATAGCAGCAGTACTTTGTATAAACTTAATTTAATGTTGGTCTTTGAAATAATGCAAAATGCATAATTGTTCTTATTGTTAATTAAATGATGATTTGATGTTGGTTTTTATAGCATGCCTGTTTCATATTTTCATTGCCCAATCGTAATATCTACTCTTACCTGTAGACGTTTATCCAAACTCTACAATTTAAAGGTTTTTTGTACAGTGATAAAATGAATATTAAGCAGAATTGGGTTCAGCCTTTTGGCCGGAGCCCTCCACAACAGGCCCAGTCTCTTATGTGGCCCCTTGGCAAAATTAATTGCCCACCCTTGGTCTAAACTATGAATTTCCCACATGGCAGAGAGCACAATGTCAACATTCACATCCCTCTCCTTCACAACAGCACATCAAGTTTTATGCAGATATCTGACCACTCCTGGTCAAAACACATCAGCTTGAAATCAACATGCGATGTGAAGAAATATAAACGTGACACGCTTGATTTTAGTGCTCAGTCATGGCATACTTGCTGAATTTAACAGGCTTAAACTAAATGCATCAGTACTGTGGAATATGCAAAAATGTGGGTATGGTGTCAATCAGTACTTAGCAACACACCTTTTGACAGAAGATATATACAGACATTACTTGTACCCAGCTAACAGCTTTGCAGTTGTGACTTTATGAACGTCTGTAGCTCAGACATATTCTTACATTGTCTTCCATCCAATGCATTTTTGAGCTCTATCCATCTTCATAGTGTAACATTATCAAAATGCTAATGGACAGCGAGTACTCCTTTGCACTTTTACCACAATTACAATACTTATTTTAGCAATCTGGCCTAGTGTCCACACAGAACTACAGAAGCATCTGTACTCAGTTAATTCAAACACGACCAACAGGATTTACCTGTAGGCAGAAAACTGGTGAATAGCGGTCAATCAAACTCATAGAGCCCACATTAACTCTTGTTTTGGCAGCTCATGAGCGAAGAGAAAATTTTTGCTAGGTGGAAATAGACAGGGTCACTTTTTAAAAATAAACGCTCCTTTAATATTATCCACAAGGTAAATCATCGTTTCATATTATGGCCAGCATTTATGGCATGCCAATGTATTTTTACTGAACTGCAATTTACATCTGACAAGCTGGTATTTTTGCTGTGGAAAAAAAATGCTTGGCAATTGAGGTAACATACACTCATCTCTTAGCATTGTATTCAGGGGGGATGTAATTAACCCCTGTATAACCTTCCATTCTCTTTCTAGATACCAGTCGTTTAGCTACTTAACACTATATCATCATCATTCACCTTATGAAAGCCACTCGGTCAATGCTCAGATTGTTATACCTATAATGCTGAACGTTTTCAATGTTGATCGTTAGCACTCAGTTTAACAAAAGTTAGTTTTCTTAGAAAATATTACAGTTACATCAGTGTGCAGAACGCTCAAAATGTAAAACTAGTTAAATTTTTATGGTAAATTTTGACTGGTCTAATTAAAGGACAAAGATGCAAAGCAATATTGCAAAAGAGGAAAAAAATCTGATCAGTTTCATCCATGACTATAATTGCTTTATGCATAAGCGATCATGCATTTAATGGGTGGAAAAGCAATAAAGCACAACCCACACACAATTAACATATCAATTAACACAGCAAATTCCAAAATGGCCTACAATTACAGGCAACAAAAAAAGCAAATTGTTCTGATACAGACAGGTGTTTTCTTGTTCAAAGAAAACCATGAAAAGGTAACTTGCAACATGGAAACCTGCATATTCTGCAAATTAAAAATGTAAAAAAAAGGAATAAAGGAAATGTTTCTCCACATCAATATGCTTATTTTCACAATATATTGTGCCAAACTAGATCTGATTAAATATTGCAAAAATGCTGTTATGAACATGTAAACACCATTATTGCTGCTAGATAAACTCTTTGTTTTAACAATCAGGAGATGAATATTATTTTTAAATGCATGTAGTAGTTATTATACAATACATATGACACAAAATGTACTCTTTTTATAGAAAGTTTTAACCACTCTAACAGGCACGCTTCAATAAGCAACTTAATTACACATGCAAAAGCGTGATTATGGAACAGCCTTACTGTAGTTATTGTATTCTGAGGTTCTTTGATAATAAAACAGTTTAAAAATGTCAAACAGAACTATCAGTATAATCTCCAGAATGGAACATGGGAATCTGTCAGGAATTCTCGCTATATCCGTGAAGACTGAGACGTGGTCACGTGGATGGGGCTTTGGCCCAGCCTCACTGAGAATGAGGACACATCCGTTCAGGTTGTGCACTACAATGGAAGGAATGAATAAAAGCCCCTGAGGACTTGTCATACCGGCTGATGCTGTCAGAGACTCTCCAGACCCCCCCCCCATCTCCTGCTGACTCTCTGAGTGTTTACAGCTCCTGGAGTCGTTAACTTCACCCTTGTTTCCAACTGTAGCACCTACAGTACTAACACGTTCAGACTGAACCACTGTGATGTTGTAGTTTTTCATTGTAATTAAATGAATGTTTCATTCAATAGGTGGCAGATGGAATTTACCTGATAAAATTTATATATTGGCTGAACTGGTCTTTTGTGGTTTGCCAGAAAAGTAAGCTGTTCTGATCTTCAGCAAGGGGTGGTGGGGGAGGGGAATCATTGCTGTCACTGGTACAGGTTTGGGATGGACAGATCTCCTTGGTTACCATCTATCAGACCATTCCCAAGTCTAAAGAAGTACAGCACTAAAATGCTGTGTCTGGCATCTGAGTTATCATGATATTGAAGATTACCTAATTGGTGAAGAGATGAGGGCTAATTAAATCAAACTTTCTATATAATGAACCAGAAGCCATTAAAATCTAAGTCTGGGAATACCAGATGCCCAGTTTCAACATTATAAAGCTGCAGAGCTCATATTATTTTAAAAGTGGAGCAATTAGTGACTCTCCCTTACCAAAGACTGTTCATGTCACCATTTTTAAAACTGAAATGAAACATCTGCTGTTTATTGTAATTGCAGAGTTTCCTCTGCATCTTCCAGTTTTTAAGAAGGGGAACTTCACTCCTTCCTTCCTTTCCATCTCCACATTTTATGGTTATTTCCAACCGAGCAAATGGCTCCTGCCCACCCAGGCAGAATAGAATGGGTTTTTGGGGGGGAGCTCATGTCATCATCTTGTCTCGGAAATCTCCAGGGAGCTCATTGAAGCCTTAAAAAAGCCCCAGCATTTGATTTGGAAATGGCAGACAATACTGTGGAAGTCGCACTCAGAAGGACATCCCCTCTGCATCTTTCATGGCGTGAAATCCCTTCATTAAGATCTGCACCAAGGTCTGCTCCAACTTTCTGGAAATTTTGTAAACATGGTGCTCTTTCTGGACACCTGTTATTTATTTATAGCCTCCTACAATTTTTAAATTTAAGTTAAATGCATAGTATTCAAACATTTAACTTTTAAATTTGCCAAAACATTAAGTATATCAAAATATGATGATGATGGTGATGATAATTATTATTGTTGTTGTTTTATTGTTGTTTTGTTGCTTTTCACGTGCCAAGCTTAATGACCATAAAAATCACAAGTGTAGGTGTGTACCGTACAGCTGTGCAAAAGAAAACTCATGGTGTGGAAATAACTTCAATATGAGTTTAACATGGTCTTGATCGATTTTGTAAATTTGTCTTTATTTTTAAAAAGCAGCCTAATTAATTTTATGCAAGGACATTTAAATTTTATATTAACTTTTCTCTTTAAATGTTTATGTAAAAAATATATATAACAGTCAGTATTTCCCGTTGTCCTCCTCAGTACTGGATGCCAGCTAGATTGTTCCATTAGACGGGATTGCCCACGTCGCTCCCTATGATACAAGTATTGATTGCATTTCCCCTGTACTCTCTCCCTCGCTGGCTACCGATTCTCTCTCACTCTCCTTCTCACACTCCCCTCCCTCCCTCTCCCTTGTTTCTTGAAAGTACTGCAGAGGCACAGCTGCAACGTAAAAAAGAAGACAGAAAGAAAAAGAAAGCTCACCAGCAGTTACTACCTCTATTCCTGTAACACAACTGTGGGATACCGGCAACGTTAAATCCGAGACCCAAACATCTTAGTTTGGGCTATGGGTGTTCACTCTTAACGCTCCGTCTTCTCCCATTTTTTACCGGTGAGTTGATGATTTTTTTTTCTTAACAGTTGGGATGAGAGGCGATTCCCTGTTTTCTTTGCCTTGAGTTTTTTAAATTTATTTTTTATTTCCCCTCGAGTCAGCTTGCTTGTTTTAGGTTTCGGCTGTTATAAAATGAGAACGAAATATAGCGTTTGAAATTGTGGGTTTAACTGCATTATGTCACGACTTTAGTTAGAGTGGAGACTTGAATCAGAAAATTCTTGCTGATTATTATATGCAAGAACGAGCAAAATGGACTATAGTTAAGCAATATTTATTATAAAAATAAACTCTGTATCATTTTTGAAAGTTACAGTCTGTGAGACACGTCGGTAGAAAACCACAGAGCACCTTTAACATAATTTCAAGGTAATTAGCAGTTGTCAAATTGTCACCATGTTTTAAATGCTTTTCAAGTTTCAGATAATCGCATTTTCGTGTGCACCGTTATGTTACCGCATAAATGAATAATGGGATGTTCCGGAAAAAAGAAAAACATCGATAATACACTTAGCCCAATTTAAAATTAATTTAGCGTTGAAGGTGTTTAAATTTTCATGCTTAGGCTTTATCAGTTTATAAATTGTATTTGCACGTTTTAAATACGGAGAGAATGAAGTTGCGTTTAAGCGTTCCGTAGGATGCAGGACTTGGAGAAATACGGCAGTTTATTGGATTGTATCCAAGGTACCTGCACTTTTTTAACTGTCCTATAGGTTCTCAGACGACGATCAATCACGGCGAGAGTCAGCTCTCGTAAGATGCAGCTCTGGGATGGCAGTGTTGTTACATTTGTGTTACGGTCGTCGGCCGCAGGCGCACAAAAGCCTTTTGCATTACGCAAAGAGATCCATATATTAAAGCGGACCTGAATGCTGCGGCTTCTGAGTCATCCGCGAACTGCAGCTCCGCAAGAAGGATTGCTTCCAGAGCACAATGTCAGGGCAGCAGAAATCTCATTACAGGAGGCGGCTTGCGTCAAACAGCAATGCGTGATTGATGCCATTCTTGGTTCTTGCGAGCGCCGCTGGAGTGGAGAATATAGATGGTTGTAAAGGGCTACGGCACATCTGTCGTGCGTGAAACAGCCAGCGCTTGGCACAACCGAGCCACAGCATTTCAGCAACATTTTAAATATTGTTCAGCTTTCGGTGCGTACAATTGAAGAGCAGTTTTAGAAAAGCGCAATGGGAATGTAATCAAGTGTGCTGATTCAAATAAAAGTAATTTTCCAAATTCATAATCGAGTAATAGGACACCTTGTGCAATTGTCATTCAGTGAGTTGAAAATAAATATTTAGCGAATACTTAGATGTATAAACGATAATGCATATGATAATGCATACGTTGTATTAACACAATTTAAATTGTTAAATGTTACTGTTTACTCGTGTTACATGAGGAATTACGGAAATGCTGGTTCGTTTTGGTGTGAGCCTAACGCTATAGCGTTTCTAATTGGAAAAGCGTTTAACATACTGTAAACATTTTTTAACATATATTTTAAACACAGTCTCAAAATCACTGCACATTTATTCAGCGATGAACAAATGAAATATAAACCATTATTTTTGTAGTCCACCATACCTGTCAATAAAGGGTAAGATTAGTCATGAACTTCGCGGATATTTATTCTGAATTTCAATCGTGTATGAAGTTCCGTTTACACAGAAATATGATCTTAATGACACCGATATGTTCCTTTTTGTTCATTATTTCAGTCACGGCCATCTTGGCAGAATAGATCGTGAGTCACACTCTCAAATACTTTTCCAAGATAGTTCACAGTGGGTTTTGTTTATGTGATGATTCAGCTGAAGAACCTTTCACTTACACTTTTGAGACAGGAGCGTATTTTATGACACTTCGTACTGTTTAGCTATTAGGAAATGAATGTGGCGCCACATCATTTTGTTTCTTGTTCCTTTTCCTACAGTAAGATGATTTGTGTTATATTTCGAACTTATTTATTGATGAGACACCCAGACATACGCGCACGCATATGGGTGAACGTGTATATATTCGGGGTATATGCGCGTGTATTTATGTATGTGTGTGTGTGTTTGTGTGTGTATGGTCCAAGAAGACTCTGACTTGATGCTAGTATCTGACACCCTGTTGGACCTGTAGTATTCAGGTGTTCTCTATTCTCTATTGTGCCGTGCAATATGAACTGATCCCACACCACGTTTGATCTATTGTTCCTGGGATGGCCGAGCTCAAGGCTTCATTCACAATCCATGCAGGTTTTCATAATTGGATTACCAGCAGACTTAATGGAAAGGCTGGCTCTCCCTGTACGTCTGCCTCAGTGACTGTAATGCGGTATTGGCCATCTGTATTTAACTGTAGGGGAACATTGTATCTCGCAGCCCAGAAGGAAAACAGTGTTAACAAAAGGCTGCATTTAATACTATCTGCTAATCATTGTCTTTTAAATCAATAGTGACCCTTACATTTCCTGAAAACCTGTTTAAAATGGTCATACTGTTGACATGAAGGCTACCTGAATTTTTTTTTCTTGCTGTAAAGGTTATATAGTATTGATTCAATTGTAATAGCGTACTGTACATTTACCAGAAAGGATTGTTCTAGAACATCTTGCAATGAAAATGATTAGGCACATTCTTAAGAGCAGAGTTACACACAGGAATAGACAAACAGCAAAAGAAAAGAATTAATTTGAAAGTGAATCAAATTCATAAAGAAATGTATTTCAGTAATTTTGCAGATGTATGCCATTGTACATTTTTCCCAAAATATACTAATGCATTGACATAATGGATGCTATGTAAAACAGCAGTTTTAAAAGCATTGTAACACACAAAGTAAAGTTAAGGGGGGGGGGTCCTCATTGTTACATGGCGATATAGATAGTTGAATCATGAGTTCTTCTGGTCACTCTTTCACCAAGTGCATGTCCTCAAAGTCCCTGTCATTTGCATCTGGAATGGAACGCCGTATTAAACAGTGAATGGTTTAAAAATGTTCATGTATGTGTTTTCTACCTTTTAATTGATGTTATTTAAGTGTGTTCACTGTACTGACTTATACAAATATATTGTCATGGGAGTGGCAGTGACCGTGGGTTAAACAGCATGTTAGGTTTTTTTTTTTTTCCCGCTTGCTATGCCACAGAAACTAACTGATGCTGAACTGAAAAATACCACAATTACCAACAAAGGGAGTATTTGTCATTCCTTTTACCTTTAAACCACAATTAAATGTGAAGGGGAAACTTGGCCTCGTCATTTAAGGGCCATTAAAACACTCACGCAGCAGCTGCGCCATGCGGCAGCGACAGGATAACTGCAGTGGCCTTGCTAGGTGTCATGGAGATACTCCTCCAATCCTTTGTAACTTGTCCCCGTGTATTTGACGGTGAACCCCCCTCCACCACCGCCACCCGCCACTGCAAACCACTGCAGCTTTCTTGGTGATGCCGGAGGCGTAATACGAAAAACAACAACCCACTCGCCCCGTGGTCACGAAACCCCTTCTGCTCCCAAAGTAATTACACATTTAGCGTGCGCAGAAGACTGAAGGCTGGACAGGCGGTGCTCTGCAATTCGTCACATGAATGCCGCTTGTGTTCTCACAAGAGCCTTTTCAAAGAACGCAGACCTTTTCGTGTTTTGAAGGTGCTTTTTTTGGCAGTATTAACCAGACGGGTGTTTCTCAGCATTATGGTATTGTTTATACCCATTATACTGTGCTTCTGAATTCAAATTCTATAACCCTGCATATACACATATGCTGTTGTTCACAGATGGTGGACATTTGCTTTTATTAGACAATGGTGTTTAATTAAATGTTATTGGAAAGCATGCGTTATATTACACCTTTGTGCTGGTGTATGCCTTATGCTGTTTTGTTTCCATGCAAACGGTAACCCTGAATCACTTTACTTTGTCAACAATTACAGGAAACATATTTTTATTTTATTTCTCTTTAAAGAAAATTTATTAAGGCTAATGTTTCTAAAGTGTGGCTACCCAAATAAGATGACGTTCACACTGAGCCAAGTATTTTTCACTAATTAGGAAATTATATGCTGTGTTTATCTTGATAATTTACAGTGCACAAGAGCTTATGTATGAATAATTATGCAGTTGTGGTTGCATATTTCTAATGATTTTAGTTTGCATTGTTTATGTTTCCACAGTCATAGCAAGTATAACTTGTTAAAGTTCCAAAACGCCTATAAAGCGCTGTAAAATACATTTATAACAATCAACCTATGGTTTTAGATGTGTAGCACTTCAAACACAAATTACCTAACTATAAAAACATTAATTAGGTCATTAGTAAGTGCTTCTTTGCAGTTGGCCATGAAAAATTACACACAATATTGTACATTCAGTTGCATTTTCTTGTATCATGTACACAGCCAAAAACATTTAGCAAGGAAATCATATTAAAAAGGTGGTGGCAACAGCTGAAACTGAAAAAACAAGAGAACATTCTGTAATGAAAAGATATTGTACTTACAGACAGAAAAGAAGAATTGATTCCACTATTTTAGTTCTGGGAACTATGTTTGCTGTTTTTGTTTGAATTTGATTGAAGATTCAGTGAACCTGAGGTGGGGAATGAGCTGGAAATAGCTAAGCAACCTACATCATTTCCACCTGGCAATTTTTTATTTATTTTGTTTTATTATTTTTTTTTTGGAGCACAATTTGGATACATTTGGTTATAGTGAAGTTTTAGTTCAATTACTGAAATTTGAATATCAAAAATCCAGAATCATATTATGAAAAATCAGGCTTAAAAAATTAGATACTGAGGGATGCCAGACAGAAATGAGGAAGAAAATTGTAAATCAAAATTATAACATTAGAAATCAGGAGACACCATCAGAAAATGTCACAAAGAACCCTTAAATTAGGGGATTGCTATGCTGAGGCATGTCAGTTACACATTATGCTTACACAGCATCAAAATCATCAAGCATGTTCAATATTGTCCTTACTGCTAATTGTTTAACATTTAATAAAAAAAATTTTTCTTTATCATTTTGTAAAAATTGACAGAAATATCTTGATGGAATTACTCATGTTGTGGCATTTCTAAAATGAATTAATTAATCTGGATCACTTTATTTTTAGGCAGGTCTAGACTGTGCTGTCCCTTAAGATTATGTTACATTATCGTTTGGAAGCATGTTAAAGGCATGTTCTGGTCTGCCATTGACCTTGTGAACCTTCTGAACTTTTATAAAGATACATTCACTAATTTTAAACAACAAAGTAAATGGTATTGAAGGAATTTTCAAAAGAATTCAGTACCATAAAAATCTTGTAGAAAATAAAATTAAAGACCTTTACCTCAAAGCATTTGTATTATGGAACACACATTTGTTATGTAGTGCATATTTTCTGCACTGACATTACAAATTAAACCAAAATCAATAAACCAAAAGCTATCAAGCTATTTTATAGGATTTTAAGGTGACACAAAAATACATCTTAAATATAAATGAATTTTTACAGGGGTGTCTGGTTAAATTTGCCATTTTAACTTGCACATTTTAATACTGCGCTATGAATGAGGTAAGCAGTCACTGAATGTGTATGGCAGGACGACGCTTATAAGTAACGAAATTAATTGTATACGCAGAATGAGAATTATCACGTTAAAAGCCTCTTAAAACTAATCAAAGCAGTGAAGTAAACAAGCACACTGTTAAGCACTTCTCAGGCCTGGCAATGAAGAAGTATGTTATTTTCTCCTTGGTGTCAGGGGGCATCAGCCCCGATTGGGATAATACACAAGCAATGATGGACCTGAATGAAAAGTGAAGGAACTCAAAGGAGAAATGCTTGTGTTCTAACGGAGACTTTATGCTTTGTCAAGCAGAAACGGCCTTAATGCAGAAATAGAGTTTTAGTACTGCTGATCACACGGCACATCTTAAGTGAATAAAAAATTTTTCCGCTGGTTAAAATTTTTTTTAAAGCAGTTAAATCATGTGATTATTTTCTGTTAGGATTTTAATATGATTCAAATAAAGTACAAAAATAAATACAGGAGAAACAGAATAGTTTACCCTAAAAAGCATTAGGTCTAGCTAAGAAAAAACACTACGAAAAACGCTGACGTTGTGCTGTCTTGTGGGAATGCAAGCATAAAAGCATGTTACCGCTTATGTTACGTCAAACTTCTGATCTTTGGATTTTTGTGACACATTTGGAGGATCTCTTTGGTGACATCGTTATCAAGTTTAGCACCAGTTGAAGGGTGACGGGTGATATTTTGACAAGGCCAGGAAAGTTTGGGTCACGGTGTCACAGCATTAAGTCACAGCAGAGATGCGTGAGCGTCGTGAGCATTAGGATGTAGAGGGGGTTACTATGGTTGAAAATCTGCCTGACAGTCTGGCTGGTTCTACTGTCAACAGCATTTTTGTAATACTTATAATCAGCTCTCTGATTGCATGCAATTGACCTGTTAGGGAAACAGTTTTGTTAAGACGGTCCGGATGAAAATGAACGGTTAGCCTGAGAGGGATCAGTGTACCATTACGCTACATATTTACTCCTTCACAGTGTCTGTTATATAAAACTGCTAGCTGAGAGTGTTGTTGGGGGTATAAACAATTTTGTATACACAATGACCACAAGTCCTAAATCATAAAAATTTCTTATTTCATAAACAGTTATCACAAAGTTAAACATTTTAAAATAGTTTAGTTTGTTAAGATATGCCTTTAAAAATATGTAGTCCAGCTGTGTATGTGATAAACTTGGCTGGAAAAGCTGAGCAAAAATGAGTAAACACTTGGTAGTCATGTAAGTCTCAACACTGCATCTCACACATACATACTACTTACTTTGTACAAGTGATATATGCTCACGTCTCTCATGTTAAAGCATCGATGGCACCACCTAAACATAAATGTATGAAATAATTATATTAGACATATCTACATGAATAACTGGCTATTACAGTGAAACACTGGAAACGTCTGAGCTGAAGAGAGGTTATGTAAGTAAAACAGAAACAGTGATCTTGACAGTCAAGAAGTGGAGCTGGAAGCTCACTGATGCCATGTACTGTGTAGTTACTGTTTTTTGTGGTACTGTGTATGTAGAAATGCTGTATTTTGTAACATTATGAGAACATAAGTATTACGAAGTTAGCGATATTCCATTGACAATATGTGGTGGGAAGGTAGACCATTCTGCCGTATGCATATTTAATAGATTTTTTTCATCATGTACAAGAGAGCAGTCTTAATATTTATTATCTTTAGTGTCACCTTGGCAACACAAACATTTCAGTTTGTAACATTACTTTTGGAGAGTTTGATATTTGCTGATGCAATTTGCATAATTAATTTAACACTTTCACTGGGCTGTCATTTGACTGGCTGACTTAGATCATTTATCATCTCAGCAAAAGTGCAGAGAAGTCAGCAGTACATCAATATCTTACGTTTGCAATTTCTGTGTGTAACGCTGTGTAACAAAAGGCACGAGTGTACATTAAGTTTGTAATTAAGAAAGATTATGAGAAGGAGAACGGTACTGCAACTGAACAAGATTAAATGTGACAACAGTGCCCCTTGCCACCAGACTCACCTTGCGTGAATGACTTTGGTCTTTATCTCTCTCACAGTAAAAAGCCCTGAACTGTTCATGCATGTGTTCATTTGTGCAGGACAGGCACACTGCGGTGCCTTTTTACACACGCACAGAAACTTCACATTGCAGTTTCTTACAGCGTGCCACACAAGCACAAAGATGTTGAAAAACAAAGCTTTGCTGAAAATCTTTACTGATGAAATCAAATTCCTTGAAGCAAAGTGGTGACACTGTGTACTTTTATCCTAACTTTACCTGAAATAACAAGCATCTTAAAACATTTTTTTTACTTTCTCTTGTTGTGTGCATTTAAAACACATCTTAATGTAGATCTAGATTAACTGTCTAGAGACAAATTTACAGTGTGCATTTTATGTTATTTTACTTTATGTTGGCCTGTAGGGCAGAGCTGAGCACTCTTATTGGACCAACAGATGTCATGACCAGCACTTTTAGTGTGACATCAGAGGCCAGCGTGGCCTCCAATATATCATCCATTAACACATCATGTCCATCATGTACAGCTACACCTGTGTCGGTGGCTGATACCTCGCATTTCACTCATAATGGTCCCTGTCCTCCAGTGTCTCTGCTATTGAACACTATGGGTTAATGGTTAGCCATTATAGCTATTTTTCAACCCGAAAAGGTCCAGGTATTCTGCTTTTAGTCTGAGTTAAAATATGCTTTTTTAACTAAAATTTTTCTTTGCTGTCTTTTTTTTTCTTTTTGTTCCCTTTCATCCTGAAAGTGGGAATGGAATCCCAAACAGGAATGGTGGAAGGACAGACGATGGCAGATGTGCTTTCAACAAGGTGTTGAAAGATACCCGAAATGGGAACACCATGAAACATATTAAAGACATTTACATGTAAGCATGAATGATGGCAGAGTGTGTGCCGCTCATTGGTAATTTTGCATTTTATTTCCTTTTTTTCTTGCAGCATTCTGGCGAGCACCACTGCTGGTGTTCAGAAAGTTGTATGTTGATCCCTGCCAGAAGGCTTCAAGAATCCTTCTTCGATTCCTGCTGTAGCTGACAGCTTAAGGCAAGATGGATGATGCATACCGGGACAGGACTTCTTTGGTTAAGGGGGCGAAGGACATTGCAAAAGAGGCCAAGCGACATGCGGTGAAAAAGGTCAACAAGGTCATGGACCGTGCCTCGGACGAGTACTCCCAACGCTCGTACAGCCGCTTCCAGGACGAGGAAGACGAAGATGACAACTACTACTACAAGCAAGACGGAAACTATACGGGCACGGCCAATGATGAGGAAGGTTCTAGTGATGCCACCGAGGGCCACGACGAAGATGATGAGGTCTACGAGGGGGAGTACCAGGGAATCCCGGCCAGCGAGCAGCGCAAGGAGGGCCACGTGGCAGCGGGACAGCCAGTGGCGGACGTGCTCAAGGACCGCAGCGAGCTAGAGTCTGAGCGCCGTGCAGATGAGGAGGAGCTGGCGCAGCAGTATGAGCTCATCATCCAGGAGTGTGGCCATGGGCGCTTCCAGTGGGAGCTGTTCTTCGTGCTGGGCCTGGCACTGATGTCAGATGGTGTCGAGGTCTTCGTCGTGGGCTTCGTCCTACCTAGTGCTGAGACGG
This sequence comes from Chitala chitala, assembly GCA_025773905.1. Lineage (NCBI taxonomy): Eukaryota > Metazoa > Chordata > Actinopteri > Osteoglossiformes > Notopteridae > Chitala > Chitala chitala. The sequence goes on along the minus strand of JABJVR010007416.1, from coordinate 4,219 downwards.
ACATGTGCATACCAAACTCAGGAGCCGGCTGGCTTGGTAAGAATGACACAAGAGGGCCACCTGTGGACCCAAAATACGTTCAACTCGATTTAGCTTTTACAGTAAACTGTACAAGCTTATGGTTTTTTTTTTTTTTTTTACTTAAAGGACTCAGCAGTTTTAGTATTCTTCACCAGTTTAAATTTCTTTTTTCAGTCTGGATATCACAGAGTGTACACTGAGCTGCACTTATTCTCTTTAAAAGCATGATTCACATGATTCAGCTGCTTTTAAATGTTACACGATTTTTGTCTTCATCATGTTTAAAAGCCACTGACAAGTGGCAGTGAAGGATTTCAGTGTTTCTTCAGTATTTGTAATGTTTTTTGGTGGCTGTTACATTCTTAGAGGTTCATCTTTGAATTTTTTATGCATTTAAACCTTTTCTGTTGACATTTTCAAATGTAATCTCATTTGGTATGGTATAAGTCGTGGGTTGTCATGGTAGCAAGTACTGTATTGGGAGGTAGAAGTGGGATGGAATACTGTGTGCACTTACTTTCTAACACAGTGCGCGATGTGTGTAAACATGGGTTTAAACGTGGGTTTTAGACTTCTGCTTGATTTCAGAATGACTATAAACCAAGGTTACATATCTGAAAATAGAAAGGATGTTCAGTGGTACCTGCATTTTTGGGGAACTGATTATTCTTCGGGATAAAACATAAACCATGGCTGATGACACATTGCAATTACATCAAAGACAAGTTTGTAAACTACTGAAAGGTATAGTTGGCGGGGTTTGTTAACTAACGATCAAGTGCGTGGATAAACATAAGATTGAGAAATTGAGGAAATTCAGTCACTACTACAAAGTTTCGAGCTAAAGCAAATAATTACGTTTGTGTAAAGTATCAGCAAATCAATACTTACACGACTGCATTAAGGGTACTTATGAAGGTCACCCCACACATCAACGGATAGTTCGCAAATTGTCATTTTTTTTGGGGAACTTTTTGAGAAACTGTCAGATGTAAATACAGGACACGTACAAGGAACAAGCACATTCTCCTTTCACTGTATTGTCTAATTCTACTCATATTTATCGATTTGGGGTGAGTGGGAAATATTATGAGCACATTTTTTTCTATAGAGTTTTTAATCTTAAACATTTCAAATTAAGTCTTAATTTATTATTAAATGTCATAAAACCTCAGTAGGCTTGTACATGAAGCTTAAATGTACCATTCTCTAAGGTTCTGTTTGTCATATGGCAGTACGAATGTGATGGTGAGCATCTTCTTTAAGCTTGCATTTCTGCAGAAGCAGGAATCAGGCGTGAGCCGTGTTTATACACAGATCCCCCTTACACCAGCTAAGGTGAGTCCAGCAAACCGGTAATGGAGTAGCTGCCTCACACCATCTAAATTCATTGAGGGAGAAAAAGCCTACAGCCACAGGACGGGCCGGACCGCAGTCTCTCTTCTTATTTTTCTTACATCCTTGTCATTGGTGGTAGCTTTTAAGAGAGCTCCATTATACGTGTCTTGCCGCGAGGCCTCCGGCTTTGCAGAAGGCACAGTCCACGACAAAAGTATGTTCAGATCCTGCTGTACTGTACTCTGCAACCATTTTCGTCCACTAATGCCTTTATGTCGGTCTCAGTGGGGAGTAGCTCGTTATCGTTTCGAAACATTTGAACGCCTTGACAGATGAAATGCATTTCATTCCAAAACATGCGTATTTTCCAAATGTCTACATCAACAACACCCTATCTTCCCTCGATCGTTGTAAGTGTTAAAAACTAAATATGCAATCGGCCGTGCATCACGGCGCCCTGCCTGTTAGGTGTACCTCAAGCAATAACGCATAGGTTTACTATAAGATACAATGACATATTTTTAATTCAGCCCACGAAGATAGTTTTATCTTAAAAACAATTAACACGCTCTACTGTATTGCGAGAAGAGTGGGCCAGCCTGGCGATTGGCGAGTGTTTCATCCTACGTGTCTGACTCTAATATAACAATTATTTAAATTTAGTACTAAATATTCCTTTTCTTTTATTATTTGTGTTGTGTGTTAAATAAACACCGTTACGTCTTGTTTTTAAAACTAACCTAATGTCTCTGTTTCTGGCTCTGCATGCTGCAGCGTGTTTAACATTTTATCATCCGTTGTAGATAGATATATAGTGGAAAGCGTACGGAGTGTTGTGTCCGTAGACAACTACTACAATAAAAGCTAAATATGATCAATAACCCTTAGTACTGAAAGAACATGGTGGACTTTACCCGTCTGATTAAGTACAGCGCCCGGTTGCCTTTGCAGTGCTGTGGCAGGAGCACTAACAGTGGACTCCAGACGTAGTTATTGCAGTCACTATTACCTGCAAGAAACAATCAATAGCAATATAAAATCTGGAAAATAACAAAACTTCGTTTTTATGAACATTGTGAGTTTAGCAGAATGATACATTGTGCAAAAAAATACAATAAAAATATAAAGCGATAATAAGTGCATATGTTTACGTGGTACAACGCACCATTCATCACAGTTAATTACTAATTTAAGCCTTCGTTTGAAAGTATAGCAGCAGTACATCACAGCTTGCTTTGTAATGGACACTAACTGTAGCTCCCTCCCAGCATACACACACACACAAGTGGTTTTCTTTGTACTGGTTTAATTGAAGGATTTTCCTTTTCTTCAAAATTACTCTCCAAGTTCACCTCCAAATCCATCGTGAAAACTATATACACATTGTACTGACAAGAAAGTGAACCATTAGCTTAAAGTAAAACTAACATGCACAGCGTGTATAACGACATTTACTGAGGTAAAATATACAAAATAAAATGAACAAATACCTCGTTGGCTGCATGCTAGAATCGGGAGTGTCTTAATATCTTTTGTCCTGTTTGATGACATTTAAATTTAAGTTTCTTCTGGTAAGATGAAAAAACTGTAGAAAAAAACCTTTAAACTGTAGCGTGTAAACTACTCTGCTTACTGCGCGGCCTACCTTACCGAACTGTATCACTCGCGCGCGGCTCAACGACACCCGAACGTTACTGTAACTGAAATTTCAAATAAAAGCGTTTTTTGAACGGAGCGAATTACATAACGAATATAAACCAAACTTCTAATAGCAACAAATCTTGAAAATAAACAAAACTACACAAAGTGGAAATAATGAGCAACTATTACACTAACTTTTTTCAATGAAAACAATAAAATTAAGTACTTAACTAAGTACAACGTTTTTTGAGCCTGAAAACAGTCACATAGTCAGGAGTATTTAAACCTATGTGTATTTGAAATTGAGTGGAACAATTCCTCGAACCTCTGAACTGAACTGAAGTAAGCATGTTTAGTAATCAATTCGCCAATTTGAAAAAAGGAAAAACGGAGACCATGGCTGTTCCATGCATAGCACAGGAGATTTTGCTTGTGGTTCACCTTTATGTAATAAAACCAGGCCATGTTAATGCTTGAGTACTGCATTCAGGCTTGGTTAGGTGGTAGTCAGGTGCCCCGGATAAACTCATCAGCATTCATCCAGGGGTTGCTCAGAGCTGGACCCTTGGTCCAGAGATAGCTTAAGTTCTAATCTAACATAATCAGTTGTGGATTTGAATTTCCCCAAAGGCAGACAATACTTTAAATTAACAATAGACAACCACAGTATGTTTGTTGAATTTTAAATGTGTGTGTGTGTGTGTGTGTGTGTGTGTGTGTGTGTGTGTGTGTGTGTCGCTCCGGCTTCTCTGATATGCACAGGACTATTTACATGTATGCTGAAAGAGCTCTGTGGAAGTAAAATGGCTTCATCTGTGGAGCATGTGCTTACTTGCATATTTCTGTTTCTGTGAGAGCATATGGAATGATGCATTGCTGCCAAAAGGAATGGTACAGTAAATGTACTAGCTACAGCTAATTTTTGTTTTTGTACAGTGGACAGTTTGGGCAGAAAACTGTAGCATATTCCAGCTATGTATTCAACTTGTTCAAAATGACAAATGTCTCAATAGTAGCTGCAAGCTAATCAGCAGGAGGTAGAAGTATCGGCTCTGTGACTGACACCTGACAAGCCCAAAGTGGCACCTTGTGGTAACACTCTTTCCCATATTTCCCACATCGCAATCTGTTAGTAATGACCCTGCCCACACACACACACACACACACACACACACACACACACACACACACACACACACACACACACACACACACACAC
>JABJVR010007415.1:0-11548 GCA_025773905.1 Chitala chitala | reverse complement strand
CACCTCCCCAGGGAGGCATCCTGGAGGCATCCGAAACAGATGCCCAAGCCACCTCAACTGGTTCCTCTCAATGTGGAGGAGCAGTGGCTCTACTCCGAGCTCCTCCCTGGTTACTGAGCTCCTCACCCTATCTCTAAGGGTGCGCCCAGCCACCCTGCGAAGGAAACTCATTTCAGCCGCTTGTATATATAGTATAGTATTTTTATAGTATTATAGTATTTTATAGTATTTGTAGTATAGTATTTTTCCTAAATTTTCTAAAGCAAAACATTATGTCCACAATTTTCACTGATTTCCAAAAGGTGCCTTTAAGTTTTGAAGTGTTTTTCAGAATGGGAAAAATGTTCAGGATGTACACAGCTTGGTTTTAAAATGTGCAAATGATGCTTTGAATAACTCATCCTCAACATATTAACCACAATTTTTGTTGTATTTATTATGTTATTCAGTGATGAACAGAAACACTTTTCCACTGTTAAGTCAGTAACATCTATTACATTTGTTTCAAATTTTAACTTTAATACAATGGTTTCTTTGCTTTTTATTTGCACCAACCCAGCTAGCCATGTCAATTATACATACCAGTCCTAAGCCTGGGTAAATGGAGAGGATTGGGGAAAGACCTGGCAACCTACCCTTTAGAAAGCTCAGCAATAAATTTTTATGGAAAGGTCACCAGTGGAGAGAGCTGGTCCATAAAATCGCTGAGAGGTGGATATGACTGAACAGATAACATCACCATCATGTTTAGAATTCATTCCATTTATTTTTATCTTTTAAACAATGTGCTAGATAAGTAATTAAATTAAAAATCATAATCTGTTGCCATGTATTACTGTGAACTAATAAATAATGTTTGTAGAACTGTTGTATAAAAGCAATATCACACTCAAGGTCATGCTGTTGTAGAGAATATCAGCACAGCTGTATTGTCTTTAGTACTTAGCCTGTGGCCTGGTGTCTATAACTGCATCATAGCCATGGCACCAAGATGTTAGCAGCGGGTTCTTTAAATAATTTCTGAAATGGAGCTGGTGTGGATCAGACTTGTTCCAGCACATCCCACAGATGCTCGATCAAATTGAGATCTGGGAAATTAGGAGAGGAGGGCAACACCTTGAACTGTGTGTGCATACTGAGCTGAACTGTGTGTCATGAGACCTTCCTCCTGTAATCATCATTCATATTTTCTTTGACCTGTGCCATAGCAGACCTTCTATTTGTACTAGATGGGATAGCCTTCATGAAGTTCTGAGCCTTGGGTGTCCAACACCTTGTCACCGGTTTAGGGTTTGTCATTATAATCAATGTTATTTATTTAACCTGCGTCGTCATAATGTTTGGCTCAATGACTTATTTCTGAAAGCATATCTGAGGTGTATTAAACAAATCATAATGTAAGTTTTCTACACAATCATTTTGCTTAAAATAAAACTGAAAAATATGTAACTTGTAGTTTAATATGTTGTATAAATGTTCTTTATATTTGTTTTGTAATTAACAGAATTTGGTTTCCAAAATTGATCAAATACTTGATCAATGTAAAGTTATTTGAAAGCAGCTGGATGTGAAGAAGAATGGTTAGCCAGCCAGCCCCATCAGTACTCCAGCCCAACAGGGCACCTGCTATAGGCTCTCCTAACAATGTTGCCTAGTCAAGTAAAAACTTCTAATACGAGCATCTTAATACTCGAGCAAAAATAACAAGAGAAATTTCTATCTGAGCACGTTATGCAGTGAATTATAAAATATAGCCAAGAAGTTGTGACATTAGATACAATTTAGGAATAAATGATACCCAGTTATGATTTATTTTTCACATTACTGAAACATTCACATTGTTCACAGTTTGATTTTATGTTGAAAGTGAGATTTACTGTCCAACTGGTCCATTCCAGATATTAATAAAATAGTTTGGAAAGTCATCTGCTTGGTAACTACACAGGAGTGTCAAAAAGTGATAAGCAGGTTTTCAAGCAACATTTACTGGGCTGTAGTGATATGACAGGCTTTTAACCAACTCACCATAGTGTTTTCATGTTACTGATTATAATATGGAATGCAATTTTAGTACCATAAAGCCCTTCTGGAAGCTAGAGAAAGTGCTTGAAAATGCAATTTCACACAACATCTTTACTTAAAATTGCAGCATCTGACACGTTTACGCACCTGTGCGAGACACATGGGCTGTCCTCTTCAGCCCGTGCTCACAGTGTAACATGTAAATTAAAAGTGCCTTTTCTAGTTCTATTCCCACATTTCTATCCATTCTCTTTGTGCTATTTTTCTGCCATGATTGTTCAGGTGTGCTTGGAGAACTGCTGAAGGTTGGCAGTGTTTTGTCTACTCATTAACATGTTGTAGAGGCTGCAGATTTTGTGAGGATACGATTCCATAAAACAGTAAAATGGCTCTCGGCCTTGTCACCTAAAAGAGGCTGTAACAGTGAAAGTGAAATTCATGTACTGTATGATTATTATAATATAAAATCTAGGTATACAAATCTAGAGACTTGATTTTTAAATATCCATTAGTATTTTATGCTTAATATTACACTAAAAAAGAACATACTGTGTTTATTTATTGGTTTTACAAAGGAATTCAGACATTACAAGATTAAAGTTCAGCTTTCTTCTTAGTGACTGCAGTTTCTGTAGCTTCACATAGATTCCCAAAAGCAGAAGCTGCTTGTCGTATTCATAAAATTTTGTAATAAACAGCGTGATCAATATTTGGCCCTGATTGAGCTTTGTCACACTGGCAGTGGAGACTCTTTGGCCCTGATTGAGCTTTGTCACACTGGCAGTGTAGACTCTTTGGCCCTGATTGAGCTTTGTCACACTGGCAGTGGAGACTCTTTGGCCCTGATTGAGCTTTGTCTCACTGGCAGTGGAGACTCTTTCTACATGCCATCTTCGATCGGCTGTGCACTGAGCACAACATCATGAAACACATTTTGGACTGATTACTTATATCTACATCACAGACTGACCAGAAACATGCGTACAGTTAATGGAAACGAGTGAAATGAAATTATATCTGAAAAAGGCACCATTCTGCAAAGGAATATTTGAAATAACTATTTTAAGATGACAGTGGAAAAAATGTGTTCATAGAAAGGGTTACTTTTTGCCTAATGAAAACCATACTTTTCTTCTGTCACAAAATTAGAAAAATAAATGAGTAGCATTCTGAAGCAGAGTTCCGGTGCTAATCTGCTTATATAACAGTAATGCATTTGACAGCTTGACTAAGACATTATGGTCCTGCCTTGTGATTGTAATGTAATTGAGCATTATGTGAATGTTTTCATATGCCTCCTTCCCTCTGTGCCCTCATGCAGATGTAGCCCCAGGTCCAGCACGCAACAGCCCTGAGCTTCATGCCCAGCCTGCCAGTTACGGGGGACACTGGGAGAGCCTGGGCATGTTGGCTTCGAAGACACCCGTGGGCCTGTGCTCAGCGAGGCACACCCGCAGAGGCAGTTCTGACAAATGGGAAAGGACATTTATTAGCCTTCCAGCCTTACTGTTGTGTCTGTGTGGTGCCAGGTCACAGATGCCACCCCCAACACTCCCTGCCTCCGAGTCTACACAAACTCAATGCCAAGAAAACGTGGATGAAGGCATGGAGCCGTACAGAGGAATGTCTGTGGGCCCTGTGGACAGACACACTGGTGATTATGATAATGCCTCAGGAATAGACAACTACACATAGCATGTCACTATTTTTATAAGCTTGAATTGCTCACTGGTTTCTCTCTGGAAAGACTGAGGACACCTTTTGTATGTGTCAGTTTCACTCAGTGCAATACAATGTATCAGATGAAATTTTGATTCTGAAAGAAACCAGTCTTGCCGTGAAATGGAAAGTTATTGTTTTATTGCAAACCCTGCACTTATATAATTATTACTGCCCATTATCAAAAATTAACAATTGTGTGATTAGAATCATATGACAATAATTAAAAGAAGCTGCACTGTACATAGTGTCAGTTGTGTGCTTACATGTGTTTGTTTGGTCTTTACTGAGACGGATAATTTCTAGAATTGTCAGTTGTTTTAATGTATTTGCTCGGCCACATTCAAAATTATAGTTACAGTTACAACTGGCACAGAAACAAGCCAGAGAGGTTGGATTGCTTAATGGAATACCCCGTTTCAAATGGGGTGGTTTCCAAATCAGAACATCTAAGATATACCTACAAAATAGTCATAAACATGCTCTGAGGTACATTTTTGTAAAAGTCGCTATAAAAAAAATAAAATGAACTGAATAATTGTTAATTTAGAAATGCATAATTCTAGCTAACATTATTGGAACACTTACTTCTTAAGCATGTCATGTACAATACATCTTGAAATACTGTGGAAATTTACCAATTCTTCATCATCAGAACATTTAATGGGGTGTCTAAAACTGATTTTTTATGGCAATGCCATCATATTTATCATTAAATGTGGTCTAAATGTGGTTTAACTGGCATAGATGTGGAGTCCAGTCTAGCTTTTTTGAGTCTCTGCAAATTAAAAGAACAGTTAAAAGTCAGTTATTTGTGGTCCTAGAGCATTTCAATGATGAATGTGTTTTTTCAGTAATGTTTGTGACTGTGTGTTTTCATATTTTGATTACCAGAAGTCTTATATGGGCTTGAATGAAAATATACAAGCTGAAAGAGCTATGACTTTATGAAAGGACAAGAACAAAGACAGTAAGGTTACTATACTTTAAAGTGAAAGATCTGAAAAATGACTAATCGTTTTGGTTGTTTTACGCAGGTTGAGAAGTGCCTGGTGTAGGCTGTGCAGCAGCTGTTTGACATGCAGAGTTTATTATTCATAAAAAGTGTTTTTAAAGGGTGCCATCTAGAGCAAGACAAAATAATGAAGGATTTGAGCAGAATGTGCCCATTGCTCAGTTCGTGCCCATCCTCATCTCTTTAGGACTTTTTACTATATAGTGAAGATTATCGTCTGGCTGCCACTGGGAAATGTAACATTCTCCTACTTATATGGTAATTCTTAGTTATAAAACTTAATCAAATTAATACCATACCCATAATCCAATGAAATTAAATGATATGGTCAGAATTTAATTCACTTTAAACACCATATGAAACTGATTTTAATATCTGAAGTACGAAGAAAATTTACAATCTCCAGCAATTTAGTCCAGAATAAGATTAGGTCTTTCAACACGACCCTTAACAGGATAAGCAGTATGGAAAATGAATGAATGAATGAATGAATGAATAAGATTAGATCTTTTATTAAATAGCATTTTTGACCACTTAGATTCTGTAACAATAAATTTGATGTTAATTTACATTGTATTTAAATTGCCTTATGCTTATTATTATTATTATTATTATTATTATTATTATTATGCTTTACAGTACATCCATGTATATTGTAATATGAAGACTTTTTTTATGTCTCATCACCACAGTTTTTTTTGGCATGAGTGACTCATTAAAATTAGTTAAAATTAATCACAAGTAATATTAGTCAGTGCTAGGTTGTTATTCACTGTGACAGTTTTGTCCAAAGACATACATCAAAACTTGAAAAAACTTTGGCAATTGGTAATGAGATGTCATTTCTTCACTAACCCCTTCTCAGTCTTTCTCACTTCTTTGGAGGATTTAAAAATGACAATTACTAATATGTATTCATTTGCATGCCTATGAACTTGAAATTACAGATAAAACTAGATGTTATGCAAAATTGCATATAAATACACCCTTAGCACTTATAGAAATTTGCAAAAAAAAAAAAGTGTAGTAAACAAACGTAAAAAACTAAAGTCTGAGATACAAACGAATTAGATTTTGATGCTAAACGTAACGGTCACCTGATCTGAACTGACTATTTGAATGGCTGCTTATGTGTAAAATCATCATTATTAGATGTTTTCTGTAACACTTGGCTTAACTTAAAAAGCCACAAATCTCACAGTTTCCAAGATCACTGCATGTCATCTCACCACATATGTCAATGAAGATACTTGCACATGATCCAGACCTCAGTCACCAGAATATTAGATTCACATGTGACTCATTTACACCGATCATCCATAACATTATGACAGGTGAAGTGAATAACATGGAATATCTCATTACAGTGGCACCTGGAAGTGGGTGGGATATATCAGGCAGCAAGTGAACATTTTGTTCCTGAATTTGATGAGTTAGAAGCAGAAAAAATGGGCAAGCATAAGGATTTGAGCGACCTTGAAAAGGGCAAAATTGAGATAGCTACATGACTAGGTCAGAGCAGCACCAAAACTGCAGCTCTCATGGGATGTTCCTGGTCTGCAGTGGTCACAACATGCCAACAGTGGTCCAAGGAAAAACACTGGAACTGGTGAACCTGTGAGCAGCTAAAGCTCATCAATGCATGTGGGGAGCAAAGGCTGGCCCGTTTAGCCTGATCCAACAGAAGAATTTCAGTAGTTCAAATTTTAGAAAAAGTTAATGTTGTTTCCAATAGAAAGGTGTTGAAACACACAGTGAATCACAGTTTGTTGTGTATGGGGCTGTGTAGCTGCAGACTGGGCAGGGTGCCTGTGCTGACCTGTGTCCACTGGCAAAAGTACCTATACTTGATACATGAGCATCAGAACTGGAACACAGAGCCATGCAAGAAGGTGGCCTGGTCTGATGAATCATGTTGTCTTTTACATCATGTGGATGGCTTGGTGTGTGTGTGTGTGTGTGTGTGTGTGTGTGAATCTTACCTGGGGAAGAGATGGCACCAAAATATACTATGGGAAGAAAAAGTTGACGGAGAGTTGACAGAGGCAGTATGATGCGTTTAGCAATGTCCTGCCATTCCCATGGATGTTACTCTGACACATAGCACCAAGTACACCACTTCATAGAATCAGTTTTCCCTGATAGCAGTGGCCTGTTTCATCAGGATAATGTGCCCTGCCACACTGCAAAAATGGTTCAAGAATGGTTTGAGGAACACAACAATGAGTTTGAGGTGCTTACTTGGTCTCCAAATTCTCCAGATCTCAGTCCAATCGAGTATCTGAGGGATGTGCTGAAAAAACAAATCCAATCTGTGGAGGCCCCACCTCGCAATTTACAGGACTTAAAGGACCTGCTACTGACAGCTTGGTGCCAGATACCACAGCACACCTTCACAGGTCTAGTGGAGTCCAGGCCTCAATGGGTCAGGGCTGTTTTGGTTGCAAAAGGGGGACCTACTCAATATTAGGGTCATAATGTTATGGCTGAACAGTGCATTTACCAATTACAGCCTTACTCTACTTTCGATTCAGCCACTATTAACTCACATTTTGTGAGATGTTGATTAACAGGAGCAATTCTTACCATTCACAACCAGTTGTTTCTGTATTTGTGTCCTCTTGATTAATCCTCCCCCCACTTTGTACACCTTACTTTTGTTCCCTGCCCAGTTGCCTTTGTCTTAGACCTTTTGGCTGTTTAACATCTCTAACTTTTTTCTAAACAATGTATTTTGGATTGTAATCTCTGTGAATTATCTGACACCATCACTTCCTGTATTAAACACAGTGCTTTCTAGTGGAGTCCACATTGTTGGAATGATTCATGACATGATCTGAGCACATTACCTAATTGACCTAGTTTTCCAACTATTGTAATCAACTGAGGATCTAAGATTACCAGAAATAAAGATAGTGTTGGGTGCACATGGCATGAATTGGTTAAATATGCTCAGCTGCATGAAAAAATATATTGAAATAATTTACAAAATGCTTGTCTTTCATCCATTATCTTAACCACTTATTCCTGGTGAGGGTTGCAGAGAAACCTGGAGCCCATCCCAGAGCACATAGGGTGCAGGGCAGGGGACACCCAGTGCAGGGTGCCAACCCACCACAGGGCACACAACGGGCAATTTGGACACACCAATCAACCTAACCTGCATGTTTTTGGACTGCGGGAGGAAACCGGAGCACCCGGAGAAAACCCACCGAGCACAGGGAGAACATGCAAACTCCACGCACACAGACCCAAAGCGGGAATTGAACCGCAGACCCGGAGGTGCACAGCGACAGTGCTAACCACCACGCCACCGTGCTGCCTGCTTGTCTATCAGATAAATAATTTAGTAAATGTCCATATGAGTTGTGAACAAAACTATTTTCAAAAATTCATGCAAACAGAATGACCTCACAAGTTGAATGCTACTGAGTGTACAGGCATTTCAGCACCATCACAAAGCTCACCTGAGTAGAAGGCCCGCCTCTAAAAATCTGCTGTTGAGAGCTGAATAAGAGGACATCTGGGTCAAAGTGCAAAGCTAAATTCAATGGTATTTGTAAGATCTACAGAAAAAGAGCACATACGTTCTGCTTGTCTTGCTCCTAGTTGGAAAAATGGAAAAAGTTGTGTTCAGTTTGGGGTTGCTTTGCTGTGACCAAAAATCTTTACCAAATAACAATGTCAAAGCTGGCATGGCAACGTGACGGCATACTGACAGGCATGGCTTCCATCAGTACCGGGGTTTCTTCAACTGTCCTTACTTCTTCCTCAAAATTGTTGAAGAATGACAATGAAGGACACCTCAAAGTCATGACCTTGGCTTCAAATCTCAATCTCATTCAGCTTGTATGGAATGAACGTGAAATAGAAGAAAGCTCAAAGACAAGCAGCCTACTGGTGCTGAACATTTCGGAAATTTATCGGAAGAACTGGGAATACATGTTTAGTGGTTTCCTACTGAAACATTTTGTTCAAATTCTCTATGTTTAGAAGTTTATTTAAAGCTTGTTATTTTTTGGAATTTAAGATTTAAAGGCAATTTTCAACACTTGAGAACATATAAGACCTACGTTTTTGTTTTATACATTTATATTTTATTTTAAAAATATTTATGGAAATGTATGCAAAAAATGTGTGCGCATTCTAAATAATCAACTCATTAAATAATCCCAAGATTAAAAAAGTGGGAAAATATTAATAGCATTTCTGGCATTGAAAAATTCCCTGTTGCAGCAGCAGCTGGAGTTGGAATGGACAATCTGAACCCCTGCATCCCCATAAAGACATGACTGTCACCTGTCAGAGTACATAACCTCCCAAGGCTATTCCCTGAATGATGAATGTGTGTGTGTGTTTGTGTGTGTGAGTGCATGTGTGAAGAGAAGCTACGTGTAAGACAAAGATCTTCAGACTGCATATTTGAGGAAAAATAATGTTTGATGTAAGAGAGTAAATTCCTTTTTAGTGTGTATCTATAAGGGTGTGACAGAGCAAGTGTATCTACACAGCAGAAAAATTATCATTGATGAATTGCTCTTCCTCTATAACTTCCACTCTACATGTTTTTAGCTGTGAAGTGATACACTCTGGATACTAACTAAACAGAAAAAGGAACACATAATACCATTAGATACATTTAAAGGAGTAAAAGATTTTATTGCGTTTAAATCAATGTATACATCCAATCATCGTACCTTTTAAAGATTTGTAATCAGAATGCTGCTGGGTTAAATCCCTGTGTGAGTTCAGCTGTTCTATATAACAATAAGATGCTAAAGATCAGATAAATATGCTATAATCTGTTCATTCAGAAAGTAGACGTTCTGTGAACAGGAGACTTATGGACTGAAAACTGTTGATTCCACATAAAATTATGAAATTCAGTTTTAATGTTTAGTAGGAATTTGTATTTTGTAACGAATTTGTTTTAGAATTTGTATTTTACATAGAATATGTCCATAGAATGTCCATGGAATATCCATACAATTTTTATTTATGAAAGTTGTAAATTTTCCTACAGATTTATGTTATCTCACTTTCGTTTTAACACTACTAATTTCATACAATCCTCAATTTACGAACATCTGACTTGTGAACATTAATAGATACGAACAAAGGCATTTAATGCATTTATTTCATTTGTTCAACTTTTGTTCGGAAAAAGGAACTGGGGAGTTGCAGCTAATATATTTTACATGCGTGGCTCTCTAGTCAGGTATGGCATTTAGCTGCTACATATGCCGGACAGCACGTACTCGTACGTGTACACGCACGCCGAAGTGCTCTAAGATTTATCATGATTTATCCTGAATTATCCAGTGCATCATGTATCCATCATGGTTGGTGAAAAGCGTCAGGCTGGTGATGTTAGTAGTAGTGCTAAAAAAGCGACAAGCCATCTCAACGGAAAGGTGGTGATTATTATTATGTAGGAGTTTTAAGGAAAAATAAACACAGGAGGCGAGTGTTTTGTCAACCCATCCGAAAATGGGGACTTGAATGCTTTCCAGTCAACAGCAAGGAAAAAAGAACACCTGGGGTGTCGCCTTCCTAAAAGGGGCAGTCAATTTGGGAAGTTCGGTTTCATGGTAACCTCTACATTTATATAATAATATAACTATTATTGTTATTATTACTACAGTTCATTAACATAATTTATGCTTTTTTGTACTTTTTGTGTTTTTAGGATAAAACAACACTTTTTATGCTTTAATACAACTTCAATATGTAACTAAAATGCTATAGGAATGTTAGGGTAGGACCACACGTAAAGTGTTCACACAAATTACGTATTTATGAACAATTCATGTTACGAATGGCCTTTCGGAACGTAACTCGTTCGTAAGTTGAGGAGTCTCTGTATATTGTTTTGATTTTAATGCACCTTTAAAAGAAGTATAAAAAGCAGAGATGTGCTTCAGCTCTTCTGGGAAGGCTGTCTGCAAGGTTTAGGAGTGTGTCTGTGGGAATGTTTGACCAATCTTCCAGAAGCGCATTTGTGAGGTCAGGCACTGATGTTGGATGAGAAGGTCTGGCTCGTAGTCTCTGCTCTAATTCATCCCAAAGGTGTTCTATTAGGTTGAGATCGGGGCTCTGTGCAGGCCAGTCAAGTTCTTCCACCCCAAACTCACTCATCCATGTCTTTATGGACCTTGCTTTGTGCACTGGTGCGCAGTGATGTTGGAACAGGAAATCCCAAAACATCCCAAAACGTTGGCAGCATGAAATTGTCCAAAATGTCTTGGTATGCTGATGCCTTATTTTTGTATTTTTCTGTTTATTATTGAAATGTTTGTATTGCCTGTACAGAACTTTGGTCACCTGGTTGTTTTAAATGTGCTTTATAAATAAATTTCACATTGACATTGACATTGACATTAAGAGGTCCCTTCACTGAAACTAAGGGGCCAAGACCAACCCCTAAAAAACAACCCCACACCATAATAACCCGTCCACCAAATTTTACAGTTGCCACAGTGCAGTTAGGCAAGTACTGTTCTCCTGGCAGCCGCCAAACCCAGACACATCCATCGGATTGCCAGACAGAAAATTGATGTGATTCGTCACTCCAGAGAACATGTCTCCACTGCTCTAGAGTCCAGTGGCGGTGTGCTTTACACCACTGCGTCCAACACTTTGCATTGCACTTGGTGATACAGGGATTGGATGCAGCAGCTTGGCCATGGGAACCCATGCCATGAAGCTCTCTACACACTGTTGTTGTGCTAATCTGAAGGCCACGCAAAGTTTGGAGGTCTGTAGCTATTGACTCTGCAGACAGTTGGTGAC
>JABJVR010007414.1:0-11549 GCA_025773905.1 Chitala chitala | reverse complement strand
CAGACCCAAGGCAGGAATCAAACCCCAGGCCTGGAGGTGCGCGGCGACAGTGCTAACCACCACGCCACCGTGCCGCCATTTTAAAATCCTCATACATAAACAAATACTAAATTAAATGTACCTTGAAACAGCTGAAGAAGTTGCATGGAACATGGTGTTTGTTTCTTATTAGCCAATGGAAAAAATAATGATTATGTCAAATAATACTCACAGCTTCTGTTTGTCACACATTTAATCTTTGCAATAAGAAACATCTAAGCACTTGTTAACATTGGCATGTGTAATTCAACATGTTTCTAAGAACAGCATTCACTAGAGATGTGCATCTGCACATGCGATACCTGTCAGCTATCAGTTAAATTTTATTAGCAGAGGCAGCATATGGCTAATTTATCTCTTCAGTCTCTTCAACAGGGTTGGCGGATGCCAGCCGGCTGTGCGTTGTGTCTGCACAAACAAGATGTCTGGTCCAGGCCCGGTGTAGACGGGCACTCCCACAAACAGTGTGTCACCCATTGGTCATTTAGTTAGTAACGGACAGCTGCTCATGGCTTCATCCGCCCTAATTGGGTCTGTGACCCAGAACAGTTCCACTCCGCCAGGACCTGCAAAAATAAGCAACTTCTTAGCAGATCTCCATTCAGTCCTTTTTTAAGGCAGTTGTCTTGTTTGGTGTTTTTTTTTTTTTTTTGCTCAGAAAGTGAAGAGGTGGCAGGTACTGTTACTTCAGCAGCTCAACACTAAGTTAGATATGAAAAGAGACTCCAGCTACAGGAATTCTCTGAAGTTCCCTACAGGACTCCAGCCTTTGCCACAGTCTTTCTATCCACTCTGTCTCTTCAGTCTGCCTGTACTCCTTTGCTCACAGAATCCCCAGCAAAACAGCGGTCAGTCAGTAAAGCCTCAAAGTACTATCCGACAGCCTTCTCTTGTGGACCACCAGCACACATTCAGTGTTGGACATGACAGGAAGGACTTCTGTGAAGGTTTTGTTAAATCACAACAGCTTGATATCTTCACAGGCAGACCAGCACACCTTGTCTCTATAATCACTTTCCTCCATCTGTAACTTCCTCCCTGTAGGCACTTCTAAACACAAGCAGTTTCTGAAGGAATGAGTGGCCTCCCTTGCCTTAAAAGTCATGTGTTTGTGACTCATTTAACTGTACCCAGAGTTCTGTGCTCCTCCATTGTTCTCTTAGTCCCCTGCCACTCTGAGATTCAGCTCACACCTCTGTTCTCAGTCCATACTGTCCTGTCACCCTGCATTTCCCAAAGTCCCCAGCTGTACCAAATAACTGAATGGACATCGCTTACTGAACCATACTAATTAAAATTCAATTTGTTTATATATAGCACCTATTGCAACAAATTGCCTCAATTACGTATTAGGACAACTCACCATTAACACAACTAAACAGCAGGATTCTGATCTTATTAGCCTTGCAAAAAGGATTAAGGCATTAAAGGAAGGAGCCAGACTGATGCGACTCCTCAAATGAGAACTGAGGAGACACCAGTGAGGGTGGGGGAGAAGGAGGAGGAGGCAGTAAGAATAAGCAAAGGAGAGCTCTGAACGTGTTATAGAGAAAAAATTAAACAAACTGTTCCGGCAAACATTTCACGGCAATAAAACAGTGTGGCAAGGAAGGAGGTGCTTCAGAAGCATTGGCTTCTCATCAGAACACAAAGGAGGAGGAGGAGGAGCTACACACAGACTCAGTGCTCTTAAAGCTGACTTGTTTGTTCAAACACAAAGACGAGAGACAGACGAGGCCCCAGAGGAGGGCTGAAACTGCCTTCTGCTTCACCAACAAACTAATTCAATTAGAGCTGAGGTACCCTGGCTCTTTGCACACCAGCAGTTCTCTCCCTCTTCTCAGCTCTGTGAAATGCACAGACACTCATTCACATGCAACAATTGTGTTTTACACAAAGCTGCCTTGCGTGGAACTGGCAGTTTTTACAGTGGAGGACTTTACACTATTATTAGGTTTTTTTTTCCTGTTAGCTCAATGTAGTCTATACATACTGTTCTTCTACATAAGCAACATTTTTGTGTTTAAAACACTTCAGATGCCCTTAGGTATCCTTATTCAGTTTAATATTCAGTAAGGACAATAAAATTTAGCTTTCGATTTTATTCTTACTGCCCCCATCTTATAGTCAAATCACTTAAAATGTCAATAACAAAATGTAGACTTTACAACTTCAAAGGAACTCAGTAGGGCTAAAGTCCAAGGCATACAACTCAAAACAAGAAAGTTCCCCACTCTAGAAATGTGTGGAAAAACTGCCACCTGTTTTTTTTTTTTAATTATTATTAATAATAATTTCACAGATCATTTTTACAAACTGTAATGTGTACGTTGTTGGTCTCCATTCTTCCACTGTAAAAGAGATGTGCTGTATTTGGATGACTGGAAAGAGCAGCCATCTCTTTTCACTTACAATGTTCTCTCCTGCCTCAGCTCTGGCACCCAACAGACAAATTGCAATGCTTCTGCTAAATCTTCACTGCTGCTGAAATCACTTGACTCCATGTGTTTTGCTGAATAACAAATAATTACATGCCTTATACCATTATCCCAATGGTAAACATGTTCCTGTAGCATTTTCATTACTGGCATTTTTTTGATATTACGTCTGTGAGTTCTAAGGTCATATCACTACACAGTGTTTAAGCCCTTGGAGGTGAGTGGACACTTGCAGGTAAGTGATTAAAAGAAGAAGCACGATCAACACCTCGGGTAATAAACCTTTCCTTCATACTCTCAAAATCTATACTACAGTGCGGCCCAAAAGCCAATTAAAGAGACATAATTTATTATTCATCATTAAACTAATGAACAGTTTTAATGAAAATGTTTAATGAATTGGAAAAACACCATAACACACCAACCACAACATCTTAAGTGATCTCGGTAATCAGTGATCACTCTGTCCATAAAAACACAGGTCCTTCAGGACCAAAATCCTTCTCAATGAGTCACTGGAAAGTCCTAAAGTGCAACGTTTTGCAGAAAGGTATAGCGGGTGGTATTGTGGGCATAGACCATTATAACCTGAAAGCTACATATTCAAGTCCCTTGAGCTGCCTGCTGTAGAACTGTTGACAAAGACATTTAACCTAACATAACTAGTTAAAAACAAAAAGCTTATGTGTACCAAGGAACTCAATGCACTTGAGGAGTTTAAGCCTCTCTGTTGTTGCCCTGATTAATGTCTGCTGCCACTGCATGTTTAACAAACGAATAGCTGGAAGGCTCCTTGGTTTCACAGCCCTTCACCATTGAAATAAACTTTTAAACCCACTATGAAATTAGGCCCCTGTAGAGGGAACCTGTTGACAAAGGGTCGTGTTTATGCTGCAGCACTGTAAACAACCACGCACTCCAAAACACACTGGGATGATGCAAGAGCATGTGGGAACTGGAATTCATCCAGTGAGAACTGAACTTCCATATCATCTCTTGAGGAAACGTTTCGAGCTACAAGCCAAGTCCTCTGCACATATTTACACTGAAAGCCAATGAACATACAAAGCTTAACCTCAGAGTCCATCTTTACATGAGAAGAGGTTTCACTGATAATTCTGACTGCAGAAAGTTCCACCTCAAGCACCTTTGTACCCCTGATGATCTTTAAGTAGTTACTACTTGAGGAAACCCTTCAGTGTGCCCATTGTTGTAGGGGTGGACATAAGCACTTAAGTTGGCCTGCTCTGAGTATCCAAGCAACCTGTGGATAGACAGTAAAGGTAATAAGATGCCCTGTGTGTCTCCTTCCTTAGAAACAGCACTATAGAAAGACAATCATCTGAATACATGATAGAAGACAACTTGTTCTTAGTGTCTAAGCAGTGATTAAGATTGTGCACACCAAAGGCCAGGGCTCCTCAGGATGATATATTACATATACAGTATACATTCAATTCAACACACAAACAACATGAAATTGAATCACTCGTGAAAGTAAATGTAATTCTTTACAGCTCATTAATTCACTTTATATCCTGTTTTTCACTGAGTGACTCAATTTATTTTTAAATAGTACTTGAGACTAGTTAATTTCTGTTATAGACTGTACTGCTTAGCTAATTGACTCCACTTGTACTAATTAACAAGACTACACCAAGCCTGCTGATCTGGTTGTTTCTTCACGCTTTTTTTGTACTTGGTGTTCCCATTATGCTGCATTATTGTTATTTACTTTTTAGGTCAACAAGTTTGTATTTAGTTGTTTAGATTCTATGCCAGTTTCTGTATTCAATTACCCACCTATATATAATGCATTCATAGTACTGATGTTACTGTTCACCACAGACAGTAGTGTTACATTAGCTCAATCAGTTTCATTTCTTCATCACCATCAAAAGTTCTGATACAGTTCTTTACACATTACTATATTCAAAGATTCTCAAAGCTGGTGCATAACCTGTACTCATGTATATAATAATATCAAGTCTAGAATAGAATGTACAAAAAACGTATGTTTGGACTTTCCCATTTTAATAAGGCTACTTAGCTAATAAGTGCTTTGATTCAGTAATGCATTCACTGAACATACTATTAAATGTGCACCACAACATTTAAAATGTGTAAACATGGCTATGTGTTGTCTTATAAATATGTATAGAAATAAGACAGGGCTGCAGAGCTCAATGAGAAGACTTGAGTTGAGTACAATGGCTGTGTCACCTGTCATTACCACAACTATTTAACTGGCTGCCTGATTTGACTATTCAGGTTTCATGTTCTTAAGACCAGTCCTCTTCTTTACAAATCTGTGTTACTTACAGAAATTCAGGTTAATTACCAACCAAAACCAATAGTACTATGCTCTTGTGTTAACAAGAGCATAGTACTATTGAACTGTCAACTTTATTTGCTGGGAAAGTACATACCTCCATCGATGCATGCGAAACCCAGGACACTGGTCACCACAGCGGATACAGGGATCACCAGAATCAGGGACCACATCGCTCTTCTGCTTAAAGCAAAGAGACTTCAGTTACAGACTGAGTCACTACATCACAACACCAAGTAAAATGCCCCTATAGGTCAACACAGTCTCCCACGTTCACACTAATGCAACCCTTTTCACTACAGCCTTTGACCTGAGACATGACATGACACAATCACTGGAATAACAGACAACAATAGTACATGGAACATTTTGCCCCAACACCTATACGGTTGCTGTCTTCAGCAGGTAGCAGTAAACAGTATGTGTCTAATGAGGGTTTTCAACAGTATCAAAATATGGATTAGTATCAATTCTAACATTTCAAAAATTATTTCTGCTTTGGCCTCATAGGCCATCAATGGGCATTGCTAGAGCTGTTAATTTGATGGCAATGTTAGCTGCATTGAAGCCTTCACCACCATGCTTAACTGACAGATAGGGCTGCTGAAGTACATCTTGAAATACTTTGGCTTTGTGCAAAGTAAGGCCTGAAAACTACAACATACATGTAGGCCTGCCATATTAAGATAAGGACAAGTCAGTCTAAACTTTTTCAATTCAAGTTCCAGTTGCATAAGATATATAGTATTCAGAAGTATGACCCTCTGCCAACATGCCTCTAACTTTACTGTGTACCTTTCTGAGAACTTATACCATGTTTTTGTTTTACCAGCAATTTGGGTATCATTAGGCAAACAGTCAGTAAAGGTTCCAGTCAGATTCCCCCTCCCCTCACATACACCAACAGCCAGTAAAGATGCATAAGGAGGTCAGGTGGAATGAGATTCCTCCTTCCTCCCCATGTGTTGCAGCCATGTAAGACTCTATAAAATGTAAATCAACCAAGGACACTTCAGCTACACAGATGACTGGAATTATAATGCTAATTTTGTAACAATAAACAGATGTCCTACCGTTTCATGTTTTATACAGACACAATATAATACATGACTTGTGTCTCAGTTCTGTGTAAGTTTTAATTATTCCTGAGGGGATTCTCAGACCAAACAATTGCAAACCCACACAAAAACAACAACAAGAAAATTAAATGTCACTTTGACAATCAGTATGCCTAAAATAACTACAGCAGCACCAGGTGGATTAACCTTTAGGTACCACTTTTTGAAAACGCCATTTAACAAAACAGAATTGCACCCATACACCCCATCTCTCTTATCTGATTTTTAAAACTATAATAAAAAGGATAAAGAGAGTGGAATAAGTTACACCCCTTCCTTCCTGACCCTCACCCTCTCTCTTGCACTTGGCTGATATTTCTGGCTTTATGGAGTGTATCTCTCTCCTCCTCCTTCTCGCAAACTCTCACAAGCTCTTTCCTCCAATGTTCTCACCTCTGCAGAGCTTCACTGCAAGGGAGTGAGGGGAGGGGCAGAAACTGACAACCAGAGACGGGGGAATGTAATAAAAATGTAAAAAACATGAATTATCAAAAAACATCTGCACACATGCAGATGATCCTGAAACAAGGAAAAAAAAACTACAGGTGCCAGCTGGTACACTACGACCCTGACAACAAGAGAGAAATGGAAGGGCTGAAAAAACGGGAAAACACAGGAAACCAACACCCATCCCAGTCCAGTGAAGCCAAGGGCAGCCTAATTTTTCCAGAACCAGTCAGTGTTCAATGTTACATGCATATAGTCTATAACTTTCTCTGTTCTCTTACGTGGTATTGTGATGCTCCAGCCAAACATAGCTATGAAATAGCTTGACCTTCCTTTCTAGAACAATTATGAGGGTCCCCGGTGGAGCTGAGAGAACACAGCAGTAACTAGTGAGTGTTTAAGGACAGCTGGAAAAGGTCTGACAGTGAAACATGCAGGAGTAAGAACCAAGCAATATCTTAACTGATACAAGACTATCAAATCAACAGTGAAAATGAGAAACAGTGTTAACAAAAAAATGTCTGGTAAAAAGCAGGTAGCCAGAATCATTTCCCCCTACATACTATTTAATAGGAAGGGGCCATAAAGGAAAGAAATTACAGATGTTTCAAATTGCCAAAGATATGGCGTCCATATATGCAGCAGAAAAGCCTGGGTTCATATTGATTGAATACAAACTAGCCTAGATACAAGCTACTAAATTGAAAGTATTTTACCAAACTATCCCCACATAAAAATTTATTTTAAAGTAAATACATACATGTTTTATATAAGTAATCATTTCCATACAAATGTTTAAAAAATTTTCTTTTAAAAACAACTGAAATCATAAAATGGCTGTAGATGTGAAAAAATGGGCGTTTTTATTTTTAGGCCATATCATTCAGCCCTGTTTCAAGGTAAAATAATTGAAACTGCCCTGTGCAGCTTTTCCATGCAGAGGTACAGTGTCACTCATTCAAATTAAACAGTTCAGCTGAAAACAGGAGTCCCCTGGCACTGTCGGCGTGTTTCTCTGTAAAGCAGGCTCTCATTATTACTGTTTTGAGAAGGGGAAAAAACGATCGCAGGGGCTCTCCACTCATGTTTCCCCCAGGATGCCCGTTCAGCTCGCACGCACAGCCGCACGCACATGCAGAGGTGAACGAAGCAAAGTAAACAGCTCTGCCCGAGGGGGCGTGGGAGCCGTGGAAACACGTGAGGTTCAGTCTACCCCCACCCTTCCCCTGCTGACCAGGAGGGTGTGCAGCACCCCTCCCCGGAAAGTCTGGAGACACATAAAGATGGAGTATGTGTTTCTGTGTGTGTCACCTTTGTGTTTGGATGTTGCTCTCTTTGTTCCAAAACGTTTTGATAAACAAAATATATGTGAAAATTATTATCAGCAGAAATGCGAGTGCCTGTGTGAGTGTGTGTGTGTGTGTGTGTGTGTGTGTGTGTGTTTAACACACAGTAGTGATGAGATAAGCACTCTGCTGAGACAGAGCTCAGGTACAGATGTCAGCTACAATCCTGCACAATCTACTACTTATCTCTGTAAACCTAAAAGCTGAGCACTGACTGACAATTACAATTCATAAAATGTCAAACAATCGTATTACAGCCAAATGAGGTTCTCTTACTGACTGCAATGATAAATTACATATCGGGTCCAAAAGGACGATCCACAAAACCAACCCAAGGGTACATCAAAAATAAAGAATAAGTTGATAACCAATGGCTTAATTGCAATTACAATATAACATACTGAAAATATGTGCCATGAAAGTGCCGTTTCAGGGGGGTGGTGAGTTGATTGCACAATATAAATCGGCATAATCTTCTTATTTAGAAGGTCAGTAATATATCAAATTCATCACCCCACAAAAGGGCACTTAAGTACTTTTTACACTGAGGACTTCAGGTGCACCACCACAGCTACACAAAAGTGTGAAAACATTACAGTAGTGGGCAGGCACCAGCATCATGTCAATAATACATGTTGTCATTAAGGTGGCTGTGCCCTTTTCAGCTAAGTCATTGTCAATATTTGACTTCAGAAGACAGGACAGCGTGCAACAAGAGCTGTGCTATTTGCACACAAAACAGGGCAACTGCAACTGAACCTCGCAACCCACAGAGTCACCAGACAAGAGGATTAGTCCACTGAGCTTAAGACCTGAGTCCCTTGCTTGGGGGACTAATCAGACTCTTACCCTGAGTGCTCAGAGATATTTACTGCAGCAGTTCACATTCCATTATACGTTCCTCTCCAAGATGCCATGCAGCAGTCTCAGCCTGACTGAAACGTTGCAACCACTATTTATCTGAGTTAAATGGTACCAACGTAACAGAGGTGACCAGGGACAGGGCTATTTGAACCTGGGTTCTCACAGTTTGCATAGATTCACTAGACAAGATAAACCTGCTCATTTAAAGACCCCAGCCCCTTGTTTAGGGGACTAATCAGACTCTTGTCCTGACTACTGGGAAATGTCTAACACAGCAGTTCACATTCCACTTGACTAACAAAGGAGTGTTGTACATACGCCAGGCCACAACGTTGTTCTGGGCAGTTGAATTGATGGAGTGGATAAGCGCAGGATGACTAGTGAAGACACGTTAGCAGTGGAGCCACAGGAGTGCAGTTCCTGTGATTTTGGGACAGCCTGCTCAGGACATGTCAGGAAGCCTGGCTCACACCTAACAGGAAGTCCGGAGGCTCTGGGGCTCATACAGGAATTACTCAAAACGAGCCAATAGGCAAGCATAACACTATTTTTTTCCAAGCTAAGCTGAAAACAAATTTGCACATACTTCTGAATATACTACATGCTACTCAACTTCCAGAAGCATGTTCAACAAATCACCATCAATAAATAGTATCCAGTACAACATTTTTTAAACTTTACACAAAACTGTAATGTTTACAAGGAGGGATTTTTTAAATATATGTACTCGTTATAGGAAACATTTTAGGCTGTGTTTAACTTAAGTCACAAGGCATAGGTTTTGGGGCGTCAACGGGCACAGACAGAACACATCACCCCAATGTTTGAACAGGACCGAATCTGTCCCACTCACCATGCATCCTGACTACGTTAATCATAAAACGGATCGAGTGCCATTTGTAGTGTACCCCTGCCAAAGTGAAAACAAAACCTACGCCACTGACTTACTGCATACTACGAAAATGATACTGTCTAAATCGTGGCAATCCTTGCAGAGAAACAAAACAGAGGCGGGGGAATTAATGCTTTTGGTTGTGACAACCAGAGTCCCGTCACCACAAGACACCACAGCAGAGAGCAGGCGCGAGAACATGGTTTAGGAGCACTGCCCCTCGTGACTGCAGGAAACCTGCACACACATTTTAAAAAGTCCCTGGAAACGTTCCAGTCAAAACTCCGCAAGACACCAGATGCCCGTTTAGCACAATGCATATAATGCTAGGAGTGTTATGACATTATACAACATCCAGATTGAACCAGAGCACATTCCGCGTCATTTAGCTGCGGTCATCTTAATTCCCGTGCCCCTGATCTACAGTAAATTATATGATGGTTGTATAGTAGTTGCACTATTGGTACAGGTGAACTGCTGGTACAGGTGAACAGTAATTCACCCTGATCTCATTCGTGCCGCCAGCCAAATACTCAAAATTCAAACCTATAGATATCTTTAAAGCCAAAAGAATGTATTGCTAATATATAGCCAAAACAGGCTCTTATAAACTTATTTAAACTGTTTTACGAAACTAACAAAACTTGTCAAAACTACTTTTAAATGTATGCCCAATAATATTTGTAATGTGTTTTAAATAATTATATAACATATTATGTTGATAAAGGATGCACTGGAAAAAGTAAAACGATTAACAGGCATCTAATTGGCAAGTCTGTAATTTCCATATGTAAACTAGGCTGTCCACTTCAACACGTCCCGTTCTAAAACCCGCCTATCCTCTTAAAACACATACGCAGTGAACAGTTCGAAGTGTAGAAATATGTACACATTACGTTTTTGCGTTTACTTACCGAACGATTAGCGCGCCGCTTTTTCGATCCAGGCATAAACATTGAAAGCTTATATTTTTTAAGAGCACAATGTTCTCAGAAATTTGAAACAAGTAACGACATGCATCGCACTTTGACGTTAATACCTTTCAACTTATTTTGTTATAAAAAGGAAACCAGTTGTGACTTCTTTGTACTTTGGAGAGGTGTAAGGCACACCGCCAACACTTCTGTACCCCCTACCTTCCTGCGCTTCACAAAGCTTGACCCAAAGCCAGGGCTTTGCTGTCTCATTATGCTGCGATGAGACACAAAGGTAGTAGGAGGAGTCCGGGCTTTGGAGGTGTAGCAAGTCAGAGGTACTGGTGATAACGCGAAGGAACTACCTTCAGCAACTGCTGATGTCACCGTAAACAGATTTCACTGAAATAAAGAAATAGTAAAAGAAATAAATTAAACTCGACCAGCAGTTAGTTGAAAGGCTTTATGTGTTCTTTTTCTGATGTTTTTATCAGTGATACAGGAACTTATGCTGCTGTTGTATCACTGTCTATATATATACCAGCTCTGTTTAATATGCTTGCGCTTTGCTTACACATACAGCTGGTACACAGTGGTATACACATAAAAATGCATGCATGTTGTGTGTAAAATTACACGAATTAAAATAATTAATATTAACTGCAACCCAAGATCGCAGGTAATGACAGCCATGTCCTATACAAAGTATAAATAAAATCTTTGTACTTGTACAAAATAAATAAATATTGAGACATAGACATAAAAGAAAATGGTGTACTTGCAATGAGTATTGCATCAGTGTGATTAGTTCTGTAATACTTAACTCATTGTTCTGCACTGCACTTCTGAAAGGTCTTCTGCATCAATGTAACAAGCATGAGGAAAAACAAGAGGGCCAATGTACGTGCTGGCATGAGCAGAGGAGGGATGGAGGCAGTTTAGCAGTAAAATCACTAATGAAGGGCTTTCTCAAGGAACATGTCATTATCCAGCAATGCACATTCCTGCCGTGCTGAAAACTACAAAGAAAACAAAACAACCTGCTCTCATATTTGTCTAGTTAACACTGAATGGGAAATGCATCCAGAATGTTTTTAAAACTACACCTTTAAGATAGAAAATATAGGAAATATGCCAGAAGTTGGCTTTGGAATACAAG
>JABJVR010007413.1:0-11549 GCA_025773905.1 Chitala chitala | reverse complement strand
GCTTTTGTTTAATTCGTTTGTAATCCCGTTATAGCCTTAAAAAGTTAAACCCCCCCCCCCCCCCCCCCCAAAAAAAAAAAAAAAATTGTTCTCACCTCCCTCTGGAGTTTTGAAGAAATGAGGGTCAGACTTGGGCCCACTGCCCTTGCTGTTGAAAGCAGCAATACTGAGCTCATAATCAGAGTAGAGCTGCAGTCCGCCCACCACCTCCTCTGTTTTCGATGTAACTACCACATGGCCCTCGTGCTTTTCATGATTTCCTTTTGGCTTGTGGCTGTGCCCACCTCGGGGGCCCAGTCTCTTTACATGGATCTGCAGGAATGGCACGGAAGTTATTCAGTTAGTGAACCAGCTTTGTCTGTACAGCTAATTGGGAGAAATAGCACATTTCTAACTAAACTCATATTTTGTGACTGCCTACCATCTTTCTATGAATCTTATATAAGTATATAAGATTCATTTTTTATATTTATATATCAATATAAATCCAATACTAATGCATGTTACACAAATGATTAAATAGCTGAGATATAAAACATATTTTAAAACATGACTGCACCTATAATGTTTTTTCATTTCAGATTTAAATAATTGGCTGAAGCCCTTAAGCCAGCAGCTTTCGGGTTGTAAATCTCTGTTTCATTTCCACAGTCTTCATGTGTTTGATCTTCATTCATTAAATGCAAGGAGTTTCTAGATAAACTAAAATAATGTGAACATTGACTACATGTCCTGATTGATCCAGCATTCTGACTGCCAGCTAAGATGCTTGAAAAGGTATGTTAGGTCTCTGCCCTTCCTGTCTCTCACCACACCAAGCTTGCCAGCTCCACACCTTGTAACCCAGAAGATGACCTTGGACTGAGTCCATGTCCACTTGATCCCAAGTCACATGGACAGCAGTGTTGTTGACAGCGACCGTGTTGATGCCCTTAGGTGATTCCAGGGGCACTGGGAAAAGTAAGGAGGGCATGGATGGTAAGAAAAAATTGAGCTTATTTAATAGGACTTTGAAGACCTCAAGAAAGGGCTTAAATTGTGTTGAAGTGCACGTTACAAAAACTGATGTGCAGATGTGGAAAGAAAGAGAATGTGATAACGCTGAAGTAAAACAGCAGAATCCATGACAGGAGAGAAGAAAAAAAACAGCGAGAGGGAACAATTACAGAGAAGAAGAATACGCACAGTCTTCTCCAGAGTGGCCAATCTTGGAAATAGGGTGCGGTGCCTGTCCAAGATCATTGACAGCTTGCACTTTGATCTCAAAAGGTGTGAAAGTGCCTGCGTTGTCTGCTTTAACGGGGGGCAAGGGCACTAACTTGTGGACCCAGTCTGACCCATGCCCAGCTGAAAGGCGCCATGAGACTTTGTACTGAAACCCTGGACCATTAAAGTCCATCTTGTCCATCTCCTAAAAAATGGAAATATTAGGTATTAGATGAACTTAATACAGACACAAAATACTTCTGCTAGTCAGGGAACATTTCCTTTACATAAAGGAACAAGAGATAAAAATTTGCTAAAATTTAGAAGACTAACACAAGTCTAACCACCATCCATTATTAAAACCTGATCTATTATACCCACTATAGTCCAAAATTAGATTATACAGCATTAAAAGATGATAAGATTTCGTGAAGAACACTGAAGACCTCATGAACTGCTGAAGGTACTGATATCATGTTTAATGAAAAATATGATTAAAAATGCCAAGTCAACCATCTGGCTTCTTTTGAGAATACTGCAGTGGACTCTTCAGTTAAAAGTACATTCCCCCTTACAACTCCAACCCACCTTCCATGTTATTATCAGTGTGTCTGGATCTGAAGACTCAGTCCTCACATCCTCAGGGTTCTTGTCTGGAGCTATAGACAGGGGTGCGGAGTGAGAGACAGAGAGACAGCAGATACATGATACAGCTGTACCACACACTAAGCCCTTCCACACTCATGTGAGGACAGCAGGCCCAGGATGTTTGAGAAACCCAAGTGTTTTTATCTCCTATACCATGCGCAGGAATTGCAGTGGTGTACTACTTGATGATTTGTCTGCTTACAACTCCTTCTTTCAGCTATTTTACATCTACTTGTGATTTTGTATTCCATGCATCCATCCATTCATCCATTCATTTATACTTATCAGGGTTGTGGTTCTCAAAGTTTGTGAATAATTTTGGGATGAGCATTAAATTGACTTTATAAAGCATATTTTATAGTAAGAACTTGTAAAAATCAGCTACACAGAGACACCATCTTAAAATGACAACATCTTAAAAGCCACACTGTTGGCTAGGATGAGGGAGAGGATGAGCATCTTCACCAGCTGGAGGCGTTTCATGTGTTTCAGAAGGAGGACTTGGGTCACTTGTGCCAAACTCATTGACGGCCAGGACCCGGAAGCGGTAGGTGTAGAAAGGCTGGAGTGGGATCTCCACCCGATCTGTGTCTCCCGGCACCATGGTTATGTTCTGCCATTTTTCTGCCTCCTGATCCTCAAACTGTACCACAAATTCTGAAAGCACGCATACAGGAAAGTGGAGTAACGTTAGCCAAGCGACGTGCCGCAGAATGTAACATGCAGGACGCAAGCAGAATCAGGTACACATGTGGCGTGAACCTTCGCGTACCTCTTATTGGCCCATTATGGTCATTCCCAGCAGTCCAGCTCAGAGTCACACTTTTATCCTCAATGTCAAACAGACCCACAATTCGAGGCGGATCAGGCCGGTCTGCAGTAGGGAGTCAAGAAGGGTCAAGAAGAAGGATGAAGCAGTAAGTTCATTAATGATGTGTACATCCCAGGTACCCAACCTTAACCATAAAGGACCCAGAGTACTGCATATATTAGAAAATGTACTTCAGTTTGTTTCTCACTGAGACCTGATCAATTAACGTCCAGAACAATCTTTTATAAAAGCAACTAAGCAATTACTAAGCTGCAAACATTGATGGCTTAGTGTGCTATAGAGACCACACTATGGAGAACATTAAGTGTGACTGCTATTTAAACTGTTAGAAGGGTTAGGCAATGTAATGGGTTGGTACTCTGTCCAGGGTGTACCCTGCATTGCAGCCTAGGCTGCTTGGGATAGACTCTGGGCCACCTGGAATTCTATACAAGATAAGTGGTTGGGTAATGGATGGATGGGTAGATGAGTGAAACAATTAAACAGTTTACAAACACTGACACACATGAGGAGTGAAGTGCTTTATGAGACACCGAGAGGATGTGTGACGCATTCTTATCTAGTCATGTAACCATGATATCACCATACCCAAAACAGCAATAGAACCACTGGCATTTGCTGTGTCTAGTTCAGTTATGACTTCACAAGTGTACACGCCCTCATCCTGATATTCAAGGTTGGCAATTATCAGGCTGGAGTCATCAAACGTGTACCTGGTAATGCAGAACATCACGAAGTCACCACTCAGCTTTCAACACGACACATCCAGCAAACAGACAGGAGATACACACATGCACCTATACCTGTGTAACCTAATAAAAATTATATCTCAAAGTGAAACAAAACATCAGATGTCAATTTTATACAATGCTGATGTTTGTCTGATTTAAAAGAAAAATTGTAAACAAAATCATGAAATCACTGTAACAGTTACCATTCTTAATTCAGTATATGATTTACACCGTGTGCTGAGGCTGCAAGGGCTTGCGAGATGATTACATGCAAGAGATGCATGACTTACTGCAGCTAAGCAGTGCAGTCACATGAATGCGAAGACAGAAAATCGAAGGAGCTCACTTGTCTCCAGAGGCAGACTCCTGGATCTTGTGCCCGTTGTTCCGCCACACCGTTTGCGGGTGCAGGCCACGCAACTCGGGGTCCACGTAGGCCTCGCACTTCAGAACGGCAGTTTCTCCTCGGTGAACACGCAGGTGCTCAGGTGGGGACACAATCACTGTCCTGGCTGGTAGGGACATATCAGGCAAAGATCAAACATACAGAAAGTACCTACAAATGTTCATACAGCACTGAGGGACTTTGATGATTCTTGTACCTGTGAGTGTACAGTATACAATCATCAGTGCCAACCCTAGGGTTTGCTTATTGGGTGATGTTAAACTTTAATATACAGTACGTACCATTCCATGAACTGGAAAAGTAAAGAAGCAGCTTCAAGTAAACATTGGTTGAACATACTCATAGTCTACAGCATTACTAAGAAAATCATGTATAGTGTCAGGGGAAATCGCAATATCTTTGCCAGAGTATAGAATGGCTTTCATAGACCTCTTAACTTTGATGAGACCAGAAAAGTAATTTAATATATCCCAGTATTAGCAACATGAAGGAAATTCTATACTATATAGTGGGGTGAGGTACAGATTATGTACTGGATTGTAGAGATGTGTGACAGAGTAATATACTATGCTGCCAGTCAAAACTTTGGACACACCTTGTCAGAGACTTTATTTTTATACTTTTCTACCCTTTAAAATGACATTGAAGGCATTAAAACTCTAAGGAAAAATATGTGTATTTATACAGTGAGGAAAATATGAATAAAAACAAAATTAACAACCATTTTATATCATTCAAAACAGAAACCTCCTGCCTTGATCACAGCTTTGCAAATTCTTGGCATTCTCTCAACAAGCATCATTATATATGAGCCTGAGATGCTTTTCCAGTTGTCTTGAAGGAGCTCCTACATATGATGAACATTTATGTAGGCTGGTTTTCTTTCACTCTCTGGTCCAGTCCATCACGCATTTAACTGAGTGTGACCAAACATATGACTGGTAGTGTATCTATAACAACGCTGTCTGCATAAATAATGCCTTAAGAAAGCATGAATGTAAGGGAGATGTGCTGAATCGAGGGTGTGGGAGATCAGAACCCACGCACAGTCATCACTGTTCATCACTCTTTTTGTCTTTAAAGTTATTATAATCTGTTGGTGTATGAGAATCCTGCATTGTGTCTGCATATCTGTGAATTAGGCAGACTGATTTCTATTCATGTCAGGACGGTGCTTGGAAATGTTTGTGGATGCAGCTGATTTGCACAGTAAATGTGAACCCTCCATATGAGTTCACTTTTCTAAGACAAGTTGTAGTAATTTCAATATGGTATTTAGCATTTTTGTATTGTTGTCATGTTGCAGGATTTTCATAATTTTTCATAACTTTTTTTTTTTTTTTATTAATAAAAATAAATCAATTTAATTGTTGTGTCTGTGACATTTTTCTTTTCTTAGTGCATTATCCTTGTCTTGTGTTTCTGGGAAGGTGAGGCTGATGGTATCTGGACAGAGACCAGATTTTAGCTGTACTGAACGCGCAGCCCATGAGATACTCACTCAGGACTTGTAGATGAGCATTAATGCTTATATTGCTGCCCATCACAGAGCATGTGTACATGCCAGAGTCCTCCAGGGAGGCGTTGCTGATCAGCAGGGACCCACCAACCGCCTGGGACATCCTGGCATGAGACAGCACCATTTCGGAGCTCTGGCTTTCCCTGTTCATAAGGCAAACATGAGTCATTAATTCGCTATTGGCAGCAGAGTCTGCTGTACACTAGCAGTCCTGTGTTCTGCTGCAGGTATGCTGTAGGTCTACATAAATGCAGTGTATACTTTCTCTTTTTTAAAACACAGACAAATTAGCTATCAAACTTAGATTGATGTGGCCCATATCCTATCCAGTGTTCAAGTCAACCTGAAAGAACATTTTTCTCCACAGCGACAAGCATTAAAAAGGTCATAGCTCCCAGAAAACATCATTTTTAGGATGTGCTTATAATAAACTCTCATAGCCTCTCCATAACATCACACAATTCATTAAGCATTACATGACCACAAACACTTTAACTGTAATCTCTCTTTCAGCCAGGACAGCAGAGATGTCGCTCACCATTGGACCTTGGGCACAGGCAAGCCAAAAATCTTACAATTGAGCAAGGCCGTGTGCCCTTGCGTCACCCTGTATGACCTGTCATCTTCTGTCAGGATCTGAGGTGGAAGTTCTAAATGAGAGAAGCCAGTAGTCAAAATCAGCACTCGCAGGCCAACCATTCCATAATGAGGAAAGCATAATGAGGAGTAAGTTACAGAAAAGTCGTCGAACTCTAATGCCACAGAGAACACTGGGGAGTTGGGGGGGGGGGGTAGGTATATGAGCACTCACCAAGGACATATATGTAGGTGTTGGCCAGAATGGTGCCATGCCTGTTTGAGGCCTCGCACTGGTACACAGCTGTGTCGCTGGATTTCACGTCCTGCAGGGTCAAGGTGCCTGCATGCACTTTGCGCCTGGGCTCTGGATCAACGTCTGCAAAAATACATAACTAATTTACAACAGAGTGCTGCAGGAGAGTGCTGCAGGTGGCAGAACTGACTCCTCATGCCTCCAGGGTTACAAGTCTGAATCTGGCTCTTGGAACTGCATCTGTGGAGTTTGTTCAATTACAATAAGATGTTTGGGACTTTTTTTACTCCTTTAACTGCTGTGGGTTGTTAACTGTTATTATTAAAATATACTGTATATTATATATATTGTAAAAAGCAGCAATAAATACTTTTGGCTCTCAAGTATACCATATTGACTAGTCCCAGTGGTACTCCTGAGAGCAGCATCATCGGTGTGTAGTGACATGACATGGGGCTATGAGCAGACCTGTGATAGGGTTTCCATTGAGGCTCCATGTGACTATAGGAGTGGGTATGCCCTCTGCCTGGCAGTCCAGCCTGACTGTCACTCCAGGGGCATACAGTTGGCTCATGGGCTGTTTGGTCCAGTATGGAGCCGCTGTGTAGAAAAGGTCAGCTCCATCAGTATCATAAACAGCGACCATCACTCTCCCTAGTGTCACTGCTGCTGCTACACTGCTTGCTGAGAGAGAGACACAGATACCATTTATGTCCATTCATTAGAAGTAGGTTAGGTGCTTAGATATAATGAGGGAAAAGGCCATGCAAGGCCACACTGAGGTATGATGGCCAAACTGGAGCTTGTCCAGGCACCTACAAATTCAGTCCTCTTACTGCTATACATGAAACCCTGTTACTATAGGACCAAACTCGTTTTTTTAATTGCTGAGACTTTGTGGCCTGGGACTCTTTAAGACTCGGTGTGGTTAGCCTGTCCTTTCATCCTTAAACCTTCTCACCAAATTGCTGAATTTACCTTGAAGGTTCTTTGTAAGTGGATGATAACAAGAGGTAGTATTACCGAGGTTCAGAAAACCCCAGTGCAAACATTCTTATGTACTGGTGTAAACTCCCTTCTCTTCATCAAGAATGTTCAAACATCACTAAGTCATTTTCAAGTGCTCGTCTCGTATATGGTATCGCCGACTAGCTGGCTACTCCGGTGCTCCGGTGAAGATGCTGAAAAACTCACTTGTAAGTGCCTGGATCAGAGCCTGGACACCTCAGTTATAAGTGCCTGGACAAGGTGTTGGACATCTCAGCTATAAATGTTCATACATGCTACCCATTTGAGTGTGTACAGACCCATTAGTGATGCTGAGATAATGGACCCTTCTGGAATGGGCCTGACCTTCCACAGTGACAGTAAAGGTGTGCACGGCTGTGCCCTGTGTGTTCTTGGCGAGGCATTGGTATTCCCCGTCATCTCTCTCTTCGATCTCATCAAAACGAAGCCATCTGTCAAAATTCTGTTTTGAGACATGTTCTTCAGGGAGGGCTCCATCTTTCCTGACCCATGTGACAGTCGGAGTGGGTCTGTATGAAGGGAGAAGCAGAGATCCATAACCTGAAGCACTGTCACATTTACACATACACACACACACACACACACGTAACAAACACACATTAAAGAACTGTATTGATGTTTATGTATTTCATGTAAATGGCAGGCCTGATAATTCTACAGTCATGATGGTAAAATACTGTGGAAGTACGCTGAAAGTAAAACACTGCAACATTTTTAAGTGCTTTAATGCAGCCTTTCCACCTCTAGAATTGATCAGTGGTTCCAGGCCATGTGCTTGTAAGCACTGCAGTGTATAATGGTTTCCCAAGTTTTCTGAAAGTACTAAAAAGCTCAGTGCTACAGAGGATATTATTTGGGTGAAGTAAACCTACAAATCACAATAAAGCAAAAAATTATTCTACCTTTACAGTGGCCCTCAAGAAAATGCACAAGTAAAGCAGTTATATATAAAAAAAAACAAACTTGAAAACCTACAATGTGTCGGTGCTACAAATTCAAGCAGGACTCAAGACTGGAAACAAGCGGGTATCTCGAAGGAGTTGTTATAATAAGAAATCCCAGACTTTACCTCAGCACACATGGGCATTAGGTAAAACAGGAGACGCAAGGGAGTGTATGTAACTCAAGACAGAGACCGGAAACAAGAGGGGAACATTACATGGCACTAGTTCATGTACTGTGGCTTGACAGCAAAGCACTCAGCCCATGGTCCAGGTGGAATTCATACTGTGCTCAATCAGAACCACAAGATTCTCTGCTTCGTTGTCTAATCACGCCACCCTCCTTTACCCATGGCAGCTAGGTGCTGAGGGCCAAGCATCACTTCTGACAACTGGTTCCATTTATAATGGGAGATATGTTTAGAGCTGACCTTTTCTTGAATCTATTCCTCAGTTTGCATGTCAAAACCTACAGTTTCAATAAGAGAGTATTTATTTCTACCATAAGAGCAAAATATTCATTGGTCAACTTGAATATTAAAAGCGTAATGATTAGTTTACTTTGTGTTAGTGTTAGTCTAGGCTGAAAATTCACCCACACTAGCCTAGTATAACACTGTCATTTTGTTTAATTAATTATAAATAATTATCACAATAGTATTTATCAACCCCAACAACCTCACCCATTAAAAATACTTATTGAAAAGAAAAATGTCTTCTTCAGCTGTACGTGACCTTAAACTGTAGCAATCAATATAAATTAGAACAACAGAATCATATGGCTCAGGGTGAAAGAAGAACAAAAGTGATGTCATCCATGACACTGGCAGAAGCTTGCAGCAGACGCAAACCCCTAACCCGCCCCCTCCCACCCCCCAGGCAATGACACAGTAGAAAACAAAGCATGACACTCACAGGCCCTCAGGAATGCACTCCAGCACCATGCTCTGGCCCTTGAGCGCTAACACAGTGCTATGGGAGCCAGTGGGCCGAAGCAGGTGAGGTCTGCGGGTCTGAACCACTGAGTTTGCTGTGGAGGGAAGGAGAAGGAAACCAAACAGCCCTCGTTTAGGAAGTGAAGTGCTCTGGTCATGGTTTAGCAAGAACAAACCCCCGGGTTTAGGCAGGTTATACTCTTTCTCATGCTAAGACAAAAAACATTACTACAAAAAAATGATGAGAAGTCATTTTGAAAACATTTCTTCACATGCAAGCTTGAACTAAAGCCAATGACTCTACTGCAAAAAGATTCTTCATATGGAAAGAAGTGACTTTTCTGTATTTTTGAAACATTTTAACACGCTGCTTTCCTCGTGCACTTTTTAAAGTCTGTTAACATTAACTTGACTTGTTTAGCTTGTGTTTTCGTTCACAACCACATGCGGCTGTTAGTTTATACAAATTTACATATTAGAGGAGCATGTAAAGTTCCCTGCTCAGTGACACAAGAATGGTAAGGGTAAAAATGTCTGTACTTAACCATTATGTTTACCATCCCTTTTCTGATACATCTGTAGAACTGGCGGATTTAAACTTTAGGTCATGAAGGCATATGACACATCCTAACTTACATTTAGTACTACCAAAGATCCAGGCAAACATACTAGAATGAAATTACAGTATGATGTCCTATCTAAGTGCAGTTTTCTACTGTTTTCTCAAAAGACTAGATGGACAGGAAGCCAGAGGCCACCAGATGGAGACTTACAGGGGGTCACTTTGAGGGAAATGGGCTCTTTGGGCAGGATGGTCCTGGCAGTGATGTACTGGGCGTGGCAGGTGTAGTCGTCGCGACTGTCACTAGGAATTACATTAGCAAAGTACAGGCTCCCATCCAAGCCCTTGGTCACTCTTGCACTCTGTTGAATGTGCTGCAGCTCTATAGTTTGGGATGGATTAGATACAAATACAGGTACAGAGATGAAGGCATGACCTTTTCCCCCTGTAGTTAATCTTATGAGTATCAGATTACAGACAAAAATCAGAAATATAGACAAAGAGGAATAGTGACAGAAAGATAGTAAGGCAGAAACCTGGACCAACAGTATGGCACAGTGAGACAGGAAGACAAAAACAGCGACAGAATGAGACAGGAAGATGCACCAAGCGAATGATAGTGACATTGTGAGACAGGAGGTTGAACAGAGAGAGTGAGAAAGGAAGACTGATAGAGTGACAGAATGACAGACTGAAACAGAAAGAGGGTCAGTGACAAAGCACAATAAGAAAACAGATGGAGAGGAACAGGTAGAGTTACTGTTGAGTGAAGCCACACAGGAAAACATGGACGACTAGAACATCATGCTTACTCTTGTCCATCCAGTAGATGTTGGGTGGGGCTGTGCTGAAAGGTGGGTTACAGTTCAAGATGATCTTATCTCCTTCTTCTACTGGTATCCTAATCCTTTTCTCCTTTGTCAGAGTTGGAGTGTCTGAATAAATGTGGGACAATGGCACATGCAATATTATCTTGGTAAAAAACTGGGAAATTTAATCACTATACAAAATAAAAACAAAATATGACATTACTAATGATAAAAACAATTATAGTATGATTTTTGACACAATAAATTGTATAAATCTATTAATGAATACATGGACAACTTGCTAAAGGGTTTAAAATCTTGCATTCATCTTGTAAACACTTATTGATCCCCAAGGCGTGCTCAAATTTGTGTCACCGCAGAAATGACTGCATGACATCATCTCAGGGCTGTTGCCAAGGGACTGTTGTCAGGGAAACTGAATAGAAGGGCATGAGAGAAAGACAGAGAGACAGGTGGATGATCACTGTCTGATGACTAAGCCACTTAGTATGTACTGGAAGAGGTGTGGTCTGATGTAGCAAGTGTTTCCAGTTAATGGTCCATCAGTACTGGGAAAGAACCAACATGAGGTCAACATGTCCCCCCTTCCTCTTCCCATTCTCACAAGGTAACCTGTCATTCCTGATTTCAGACTGACCCTCTGAACATCCCTGAGTATAAACAGAAAAATTATCAAATAAACACTAAGAATGCAGATAAATTCATCATGTCTGTTAACCTAAAAAAATGAACACGCAACAGCAATGTGAGCAGGACATGGGCAGGTCATGTTTACAATCCAATCCAGGGTTACAGTTATTCTGTTCAATATTACTTTAAAGACTATGCTTGGACTTTATATATATATATATTTAATATAATTAAATATTTTATTGGATTTCTCCTGTAATATATGTATTATATTTCTCCTGTAATATATACATATTTATTACAGGAGAAATCCAATAAAATATGAAATTCATTGTTTTCTCTACGGTGGTGTGGTGGTTAGCACTGTTGCTATGCACCTCCAGGCTTGGGGTTCAATTCCTGCCTTGGGTCTGTGTGTGTGGAGTTTGCATGTTCTCCCTGTGCTTGG
>JABJVR010007412.1:0-11549 GCA_025773905.1 Chitala chitala | reverse complement strand
TGTGTGTGTGTGTGTGTGTGTGTGTGTGTGTGTGTGTGTGTGTGTGTGTGTGTGTGTGTGTGTGTGTGTGTGTACAGGGATATGACACTTACTGAGCAGGATGGTAACACCAATGAGACAAAGAACAGCCGCCAGGATCAGACCCCCAACACGAAGTCTGTAATAATCTACAACAACACAACATACTTACAAGAACTCATGACAATAAAAAAAAATAAAATATAATAAAAAAAAGCGTGACACATAGCAGCAAAAACAAACAGCAGAGGCCACACAAAACACACAGTGCCAGGACAGGAGGGCGGGGCGGGCCACACCTAAAGCACAGTGCCTGTACAGGAGGCCACACCTAAAGCACAGTGCCTGTACAGGAGGCCACACCTAAAGCACAGTGCCTGTACAGGAGGCCACAGCTAAAGCACAGTGCCAGTACAGGAGGGCGGGGGGGGGCCACACCTAAAGCACAGTGCCAGGACAGGAGGCCACACCTAAAGCACAGTGCCAGTACAGGAGGCCACACCTAAAGCACAGTGCCAGTACAGGAGGCCACACCTAAAGCACAGTGCCAGTACAGGAGGCCACACCTAAAGTACAGTGCCTGTAGAGGAGGCCACACCAAGAGCATTCCACAACTCACCAAAGGTGAAGGGATCATCTTCAGATGCTGTAATAATTCAAATATGCTGTTAGGACACTTCCAAAAACCATCACTGAGCAGCAGATTAATGTCCTTTAAGGGGATGTCCTTTAATGTCCTTTAATTCTGAAGTAAAAACTTTATAAAGCTATCCTTAAAGGGCACATATATACATACGTACATACATACATACACATACACACACAACAAAATATTGATCAATTAAAATTTTAATTAAACCTAAAAGTACTGGTCCCCAACGACACAAAAAAAAAGGAAAAATTACTGGTGAAAGATAAAATTACACACATTCATGAACATGCACACACACGCACGCACGCACGCACGCACGAGCCCACACATAAAGCAACCATTTGTGTGTTTATATATATAAACACACAAATGGTTGAGTGTACTGTGAAATGGATTTTGTCAATTTTTAGACGTCATGCGAACAACAAAAAAAAAAAATTTAGTAAAACAGTTACATGAATTACTTTGTGCTAGAAGAATACCATTCACAATATAAAAATGTATAAATACATACAGACTTTTGCATCTTCAGCCAAAGCAATTGAAGTAACTGGAAAGGAAAAGAACACGAATCTGTTATTTAAAGACATTCATACGTGACGTTCTCAGAATAGAAGGCGTGCGGTACGGTATGTGTTCTGTTGTTTCACAGCTCTGTGCTGGGAGAAGATACTTGTGCTTGTCAACATCTCAACATCCAGGACTACAGAAGCTGTACTTTTCCATAGTGTCAGCAGAGGCATTTAAATATTAACATTCCCTTCAGTCCTTACGTGTAAACATGACCAAGGTCACAGATTTTGCCATCTTCAACGTGAAGCTCTCTACAAAGAAAGAGAAAGATGTTCAGTGAAGGTTGTTGAAGGGCTTCAGCTCTGCTGCTGTACTGTAAACCTCTCCAGTCCTGTTGTAAATATAAAGTGTCGTATAACATTTACATGACATGTTGCAAGTTACTTTGGTCAGAAAGCATCGGCTAAATGAATAAATGAAAATATGTAAATAGCCACATTTTTAAACTAACACTCAGAGGCTGTTTTAGACGTACATGTTAACTGCTACAAATGAGGAACACAGAACTTACTAATTCATTATACATTTGCCAAGTAGCACAAAATGACATCAGCTAGTGGAAATGTCAAACATTCTGTAAATTCTGTGATGTTAAATGTTTGAAGCCACACACACACACACACACACACACACACACACACACACACAAAACTGTATATGAACCATTTAGTACCTTAAATTAACTTTCTACATACAGTTAATTCCATAATCCCCTGTTACTATACTACACATATTTGCTATTAACCAACAGAAGAACAAAATCTGCAGCCCAGCTCTTTGTTATCAGAAGGGCTTTCAGTATGGAAAAATGCTACAACCTTCTGGCACCCAAAGGGCCTGGTAACTTTCCGTGATCCGTCAGTGGGGAATAGGCTGCTCCATGCCTGTTGTGTCCGCCTGTACACAGGAGGCCAACCAATGATCTGTTACTGAACAGAAAAGCCCGCTGTGGAAAGAAAGCTATGTGTGCTGGGGTGGGAGATGGCTGAGGATTACAAAGAAAACCTGAGTGTGAAATTAATCCTCATTTCCAGTGTGCAATTAATACTTCTTTTTCATCACTTTGTGCTTAGTGCAATTCTATTAGACGAACACCCTCTTATTGCTGGGTATGGAAAAAATAAGAAGGAAAAACAGACATCATGACATTTTATTCCACAGAGCCCATTTTGTGTCAGGTGACAGAGCTGTGTGTCATCAGGACAGCCCACACAGAAAAGACTTCGGTTTTACTTAAAGACATTCAAAGTGAATGTAGTTTTAAATAGACTACAAGAACATGCTCTGATTGAGCGTGAGGTGTTCAGCATCGGATCACGAAAATGGACCTCGGAACACCAAAAAAATCTTGTTCAAGTTCTCATTTTTTCCTCAAAGAGGTCCTCTAAGCTAGAAGGGTTGAAATAAGCAGGAGATACTGAAGCACAGCCGACAGGAGAAGAGAGCCTCAGAGTGTTTGAAAGGGCATCGAGTTACAGAGCAAATGTTTACCCACACAAACTCTGGGGAGATTGAGCAAGACTGCCTATGTGAGCGGTGTCACCCTACCCCGCCTCTGGAGAACCTGGCAGCAAGCCAAACACAGCTGGCCGGCAGCAGCCATGACACTCAGGGCACTCTGTGTTAGCCATGCTCCACTCTGCTCTCCCGTGTGAAAAGCCTCACCATGACTTTCTACACACCCTCACCGCACTTCCTGAAAGCCACTACACCAGCTCCCAAAGGCAATGCAGCATTAATGCCATCAGCCTGCTTTCATGAGGATGCTCGTGCCGTCCGCCAAGAAGACACCAGGCCCTCCCTGAATGTGTGCAGGAACATGGGGCAGTGGTATACTTCTCACAACACCTACCATGTCCAGGGGTAGGAAAAACATCTGCGTCTTGCCTTTGACAACTTTATGATTAGCACACAGATGCTGTGCTGCTCTTACACAGGAATTCAGACTGTGGCTATATTAGGACCGGTCAGCTGCTGGTGATGACACTGTGTCACGCTCAGGAATTCAGCTGCTCCTGGACCATAGCAGAAACCCAACACACCACAAGTCCTGCTGTCAAACTGTAACATCTGAAAGCATTTCAAATAAAAATGTTTTGCCATTTATAGACCAGTTTTTCAAATTCTATAATATGACTCCATTGTTAAAAACAATTACATCTGCATTCAAGTAGAATTATTTGCCAGTTACTGAAATTTTTTACTCATTGAATGAATTTCAACAAGGAAACAAGATTAAAAATACATGCAAAAAAACAACTGACAAAATGAAACAAGAAGCCGTTTGTTCAGCAAAGGTTAGACCCACCCTCTGAGCATGTTAAGACTGGCTCTTTACATGTCTCCGTACTTGCTCAGAGCTCTGCCACACCATCTGTGTTCAGAACTGCCATAAGTGTTTCCTGAACAGAGGAAGAAGGCCACATACAGCAGGGGTGAGTCATCCTCACTCCTCGGAGACGGGCCGTGTTTAAAGGCAACACGACACCTTTTCTTTGTAGCTTATTTTGTGCTTTTGTTAGTTACTGCCCGGCGTTATCTGAGCCCTGTGTTCTCCCCCATTCTTCACTGTAAACCTGCGGTGACATTTACACCATTGCCAAGACTGCCCTGTAAGTGTGCAGCTCTGCTCTTCCTTGGACACTGTGCCCATGGCCAACGACACGCCACTCCTGCTGGGTGAGGAACGCGCCAGACATGAGGGCGCCGGAACCTCTAAAACACTGCAGTACACAAAGGCCAACACGGAGAAATTAACGAAGAACCGTGCTAACGAGGTTATGGGAAGAAACGAATAATGGGAACATGTTAAAAGGTCAAATAAAAAATAAAATAAAAATTTTAAACACAGTTTATTTAGTTAACATGAAGCACAAAAATGACACCAAATTCACAGTTTATAGCAGCCCAAACTGTGAAAAAGGGTAAGTTGTATACTTTTAACATGCCATGAATTCCAAAGAAAAACATAATTAACCCTCAAGGCCATTACTTCATCTGAATGGAAAAAAAAATATATCATTTTTAATTTAGAAAAAAAGTTAATGCATGTGTGAAATTAATTGGGTAACAGAAGAGTACAGTGCATTAACGAGAGGGTGTATTGTGTATACGAAGAGCAGCAGACATAAATGTCATGTGGCAGCAGGAATATATTAGAGCTACACACACACACACACACACACACACACTGGGCTAGGAATGAAGTGTACTACAATTCTATTAATCTTCAACATGCCATCATGACACTTGCTTATGATAAGTTAGATTTTTTTTATAATTTAACTTCTTAAACCACCCATTTAAAACTTTTTAAACTGAAAAATTCTTCAATTTGTAAATCCTGACAGTTCCTAAGCCAGTGCAACTTCAGTACTTCTTTTGAAGGACTCAATTTCTCCATCAAAAAACTGCATTTGACCCTAAAACCTTCTGGTTGTGCATCTGCATTGACTTGTAGATATTTGTAACCCAACAACAGCATGTAGCACTTACAACATCACACATCAGTGTTATGTATTCCTGTAGACCACTGAATTGTGCTGGATTTTATCTTGTTGGACATGAGCGGTACTTACAGGAAGTTCTTTATGGGTGTGTCCATTTATGTATTTATTGTTTTT
Source organism: Chitala chitala (assembly GCA_025773905.1). Lineage (NCBI taxonomy): Eukaryota > Metazoa > Chordata > Actinopteri > Osteoglossiformes > Notopteridae > Chitala > Chitala chitala. The sequence continues at coordinate 6,683 of JABJVR010007412.1, read as the reverse complement.
GCGTTGCAAATCGCATTCTCACACATTTACTTTAAAAGTAGGGTTTTATACGAGATATGAAACACAGTGAAATATTAAATAGTCCCGTATTTCCGAAGTACCACGGCCTTGGCTTCACTCCTGACGCCATCTTTATAACTTGTACAAACCGAAACATTTTTAGTGTCAGGATGTCGTTTTAATCCTGTATCTCACACATAGCGCTGTTACACAAGCATAAATTACGCACCCATAGCAGGAATTCTACTTCTACATCTAACATTATACACACAAACGATCCTCCATGATCACCCAGTTTTTACACAATTTTACACAATTAAGCCGGACTGCTCTAATTGCGCAGCTGATGTTTCACCGCGTTAGTGTCCGCATCATCATCCATACGTGCAGGAGTGAGATCACACTTACCGGGGTGAGACACGGCTCATTATCCCTAACCCCGTGTTACACACACTGTAAAGCGAGCACTGTAAGAAACAGACACACTTACCCCTAAGAGCTAGAGAAGAAAGTTAGGAACTGTGGAAAAACCCCAAAGGCAGCTCAGGCCAGCAGCATTACAGCAGCGAGTGAGTGAGTGAGTGAGTGTGTGTGTGTGTGTGTGGAGCTGTCCAGAAACACACACCTTCTACTGACGCTCAACAGGTCGGCGCACTTTGGGAAGGGGCTCCGCTCCGTGTGCAGGAGGAGGTGCGCCCAGTCTGCGGGAGGAGGTGCCATAAATGCTCAGTTTGCCAGTCCCGCCGGAGAGGGCAGATCATGCTCCGCTCTTACGTTAGGGTTACACGGGACAGCACTCACTGTGGACATGGGGGACCACGGGACAGCACTCACTGTGGACATGGGGGACCACGGGACAGCACTCACTGTGGACATGGGGGACCACGGGACAGGTCTCACTGTGGACATGGGGGACCATGGGACAGGTCTCACTGTGGACATGGGGGACCACGAAGCTGCGTGAGAAGTGTGTGAGCTGCGACAGGACAGCTGAGACAGGGGAGCATCACAGCCCACTCGGTAAAGGCAGCAGTACTGCAGCATCACCAAGACCATCATGTCATAACAGTTACTGAGCTCGGTTTCAGTACGCTTATTTGAAACTTCGTTATTTGTTCATTTATTTATTTAACTTCTAAATCCTGTTGAACGTTTACGGTACGAATTATGTAGATATTTTGACTCTTCGTTTTAACGCTTATGTTGATATGATGTACATTTTAAGCTTTCGAGACTTAGTATGTGGTTGTTTTTGAATTAAAATATCAAGTTGTGTTTTAGTTATATTAGCGTTTCGCACATTTGGTAAAATGACGGAAAAAATAAAATGAGCAGTGAAAGAATGTTTGTTATGAGTAACATGCTGTTCGTCCAAACATGTTCTTAAAGAATTACAGCCATTTAGAACTATAACAAAGTCTTACTTCTAACTTGTTTATAATTGAACTAATTAATAATAACAGTGATAATAACCGAGCAATAAAAGATCTATATACCATATATATTCATTAATGGTCATGTTTGTCCTTAACATAATTGTTGAACTGACAATAAAATGATGGTTTTTCACGTGTCTACATTTGCTTTTATTAGCTTTTGTTTCCAGTGTCTTTGTGCCTTTTAATATTCCATAAAATTTAATGATGTGTAACTTTCAAATTACCAGTACATTGAAACAACAGAAAAGAGGAAATATGTCATTAACACGTGACTCTCCTGCCTCTTTGCTTCCCCACACATCCCCACATATAGGAAGACAGCAGCCATTGTTTAGTCAGAGTTCTGCCAAGGCCTTCCCCCGCTGCATCGTCATGGTGACTACAGCCTGTGGCATCTCAGGCCGGTTACTGTGGACCCTTCAGATCTGACCTGGCTCGTCATCGTCTCGTCTGTAATGAAGAGAAACATTTCAGGGAAATAAAAACTTAAAGTTTAACAGTGCTAAGCAATTTACCTCTGTTTTTGGCCTAGTAAGACACCAAAATTGAATATCCTAGAGGAACGTAACGGCATACTTACTTCTTTCCCTTGCATTTGTTCCCTGTGGAAATATAGCATATTAAACATTTAGACCAAATTTTAAGTCTGTTCAGTGACATCTCATTGAATTAATATATTAATACAAATAAAAATTATAGTGGTCATATATCTGTACATACATAAAAGAATACCAATTCCACCAGCAACCAGCAAGCACGTGAAGACCAGTCCTCCAATTCTCAATCTTTCATAGTCTGAAAAAGTAAAGCAGTTAAATCATTATGATCATAAAATGTGTGTTAGGGACAGAGATAAATGAGAGCATGTCCTACAGTAAGCATTCGTGTGGCTATTACTGTAAGTGTGCTCAGGACAGTGTGTTAAGTGTGCACTGGCTCACTTTCACCATGTGATGACGCCTTTTTTATTTCCCACCAATTAGAAAAAAAGTGCAGCAAAGAAACCTTCGCTGCACTGAATACTGCTAGTGTTCGTTCACATCGTAACAAGGGCAACAAAACAGAGCGCTTACTGTAAACAAACGAGTCTTCGCATGAGGGAGAGAAGGAGGAGGGCAGGGAGAGAGGGAGGGAGGCAAAAAGAGACGGAGAGGAGAAATGGAGTTACAGTCACACAAGCTCGTTATTGTACACTCCTGTGACAGAGAACACTTGGCAGTGTGTTACAGAAAACATTCTCATTAATGTCGGCCATACAGAGAGGGTATGGCCTTGACGAGAGACAATATTAGAAACATGTAGGACACATGGCCTTGGGACCAGCAGGGACCTTACTTGCTTCAACTTGAGTGAAGAACACACAGAAAACTGGAGAGACAAAAAGTGCTGTCAGTAGGGGACAATGTGTGCTCTTAACATGTGTGAGCTCTTAACATGTGTGAGCTCTCAACATGTGTGCTCTTAACATGTGTGTAAGGTCTTAACGTGTGTGCTCTTAACGTGTGTGCTGTCAACGTGTGTGAGCTTTTAACGTGTGTGCTCTTAACGTGTGCTGTTAACGTGTGTGTGCTCTTAACATGTGTGAGCTCTTAACATGTGTGAGCTCTCAACATGTGTGCTCTTAACATGTGTGTAAGGTCTTAACGTGTGTGCTCCTAACACGTGTGTGCTCTTAACGTGTGTGCTGTTAACGTGTGTGAGCTTTTAACGTGTGTGCTCTTAACGTGTGCTGTTAACGTGTGAGCTGTTAACGTGTGTGAGCTGTCTTAACATGCCACAAATACATTTGAAAGCATTACAAATTTTCTTAAACACATCAGACGATCCCAGTCACCAGCAAAGCACTCGTTATCTTGTCATGCACAATGTGTCCTCTGAAAAACGTAAGTGAAATGTTTCAGTTAATGGTGCAATTGAAATGATTGGGACCTTCAGATAAAAGCTTTCTAAAAGATGGTGAAGGTGTGTACTGCGAGGTAATGCTGCAGGTCCCCTCACCGACTCAGTGTCCCCTAATTTCAAACACATATGAAGTAAGGTGGGTATTTTTTCATGAGTGGATGCTTCATTCTTGAATTTACTGATAGTGTGCAACATGTGCAGTTTTACATGTATGGATGTGTGCATGCGCACACACACACACACACACACACACACACGCACACATACACACACACTCCTTAATAACTGTCCTTAGCAAGCATATCTTACTGAATCATTCAGATACCAAGATACCAAAATTATCCTAATTCAGCATGTTTCCAGGGAAGGTTTGGTTCTTATTGGTTTGGTTCTTATTACTTCTAAGAAATAATAGTTTTTGACTCATAATTTTTATAATGCTGCACTGGAAGATCGATTTGCCATTAAAATTTATATTAAGCTAAACTAAAACAGACCTAGAAGTCTTTGATATTGACACGGGTTTTAAAAAATATATATTACCAGAAATGTTTACCTGCCAGCAAGAACAGAGATGAGAAGCAAGCCATCTTGCACTCCTTTAGACAAAGGGAAAAGAAATATACATTATATATTAAAAACCCTGTTTTGTACAAGGATAAACATACCAAAAAATTGGTAATATCAGTTTACGTGAGTTTTGTTTTCATGCCACACTAATAAAAAAAAATATTTCTCAACACTTTGTGTCCAGCTTCGTGAAGATGACACAGTTTGAAAGTCACGTACAATTCTTTAGCATGATCTGACAACCCCTGTCATTAGCATTGTGCTAAGATGCTAACTGACAGCAAGGACACAGCTGCTGTTTTGACAATAAACAGAGGAGCTCGCTGCGCTCCAGAAAACCCTTGACCTGCCCTTGGTCTTGCACTAACGTGGAATGGAGCTGTTTTGGAAACACAGAGCCACCCTCAGCCTACAAGACCAAACCCAGTTTATTTTCTAATGTGTGGCTCCAACTGCTTTGTCCAAGGCTAAAGTCAGCCACCCAAAGTTGTTTTCCCATCTTCCCAAGGGATAAAAAGGAAATCCGCAAGCTGGACTGTGGTTGTGATGGATTCAATTATGTTGTTCTTTACTGGTTGACATTTTAGTGAAGCTCACAATAGATATCAGACAATATTTCTTTTCTGTTTCACCAGACTTTTTATAACCAGACTGTAAAATATATTTACACAAAAAATCTAACTGATTTTTCTTTACACTTGTAGGCAACTACTAAAGATTCACCAATGTAAATTGAGCTTTTTAAAGAATTTCAACAATTTAGCTAAATTATCCATTTCCTGTTTTGGTAACGATAGGAAGCATGTAGCTGAGAGTTTAAACATGGCTTCTCCAATGTTTGTGCCAGTCCCATAGGAAATTCTTACCATTTCTATACAAACTGATAAATATTAATATATTTCCTTTGCTTGACAGGAAATCAACATTGTTAATACGACCTAATGCTATCCTGTTAAATCATGTTAACATAGCCACATTTACTAAATACCCAAGTTAAAAACTAAAAATGAAAAAGCACTGATTGGACACTTCCATGAGCAGAATGAGAGACGAGATCACTGACCTGTACTCTGTGTTGGCTCTCTGCTGCACTTCCACACAGACGTGCTTTAGGATGTCACTCTGACTTAATTACCGCACTTTTGCCTTTACCTTGAAAACACAAAGCTCCTCCCTTGTTGATACGTACAACACAAACATGAGAATGCCCACATCACCCGTGTGTTCTGAAACTCCGCTGTTATGCCCCAAACAATAAACGCCATGATTTTAGTTGTAGGTCAAGCGTAGGTTCAGGTGAAAAGTGAAGCAAGATATCATCCGCATGTTCATGCCATCGGGACGTGCTTACTGTCTGTGAACCACGGTCGATGGTTTATATAAGTGTCCTGTACACAAAATGACAAACATGCCAGTTGTCTCAACTATGCAAGACTCTGTGAGGATAGATACAAAATTCATTTCAAATCAGTTTATTTTTATATAGCGCCTTTTACGGCAAGGTGCCTCAAAGCGCTTTACAGAAGAAGCTGCAGATCTTACAGAAATAACGACAGGCAAACGACTGAAGTCAACGATGCAAATGAAGCCAGACAACAATGGAGGAGAGGAACCAAAACCTCCAAAGTGTGGAGAAAAAAAACCCTGGGGGCTCAAGGTTGACTGGCTGCCCAGCCCCTCCTGGGAATGCTAACATTACAGAAGACACAGGTGAGAAAATCGGAAGCTCTCAGTAGCTGAGAGATGTATCTCGCCTGCTGTGTAAGTATGCAGAGAAGGTGTGAGTGCAGAGCACTAATGAAGGAAGACGTGAAGCACTGCAGGTGGATGACAGAAGCACAGCAGCTGCTGAGAACATGGCACTGCTGCTGTTTTTCATTGTCTTGCTACAATCAAACTGAATAATAACTGTTGAATTGTTGTTGGGTTGCAGTAATGTTACTTATCTGACCTGTTTCTATAACATGTAGGCTACTTCTCTCAAAACTGATAAGACCCTGGATACAAAGCCAACTTGCTCTTTAAATAGCAAGTCCTTGAAGTGTTTGCACACTACTCTTAGTTACCCTCACCATACTATGTGGACAGGTGTCTCCATGAGTAAAACACCCAGCTAGGCAGCAGTTTCAATTTTCCTGTTTGAATACCGACATACATCCTAGTCTTTGCTTAAAAGTGACATGTTGTTGCTTTAAACTGCTCAGGTCCAAACTACAGTGTACTTCATTTTGATGAAGGCTCTGCAAGTTGAATCATGTCAGCTGGACGACTTTCTTCTTGATAGGAACGTTTCACTACTCATCCAAGCAGCTTCTTCAGCCAGAGATGAAGTCAGGAACCCCATATTTATCCTCCAGGGTGGTCAAAGTGGTTTTTATTGTCATATCAACCATATACAGTGAGTACAGTACACAGTGAAACGAAATAACGGTGCTCTAGGACCATGGTGCTACATCTAACAACATAGATACACATATCTAGAGTTAACTAAAAAGAGACCCTAACTACATAAAGTGCATGAGTGCAAAGGATGTTCAAAAAGTGCAAAACACGCCACAAGACGAAACGTACGAGACAGACAGTGCGCCGACTAATATGAATTTAAGGTGCGATGATGTGTTACAGCAGCGCACTGACACAGAGTACTGATACAGTGCACTGATGCAGCGTACTGACACAGAGTACTGATACAGCGCACTGATGCAGCGCACTGACACAGGGTACTGATACAGCATACTGATGCAGCGCACTGACACAGGGTACTGATACAGC
>JABJVR010007411.1:0-11552 GCA_025773905.1 Chitala chitala | reverse complement strand
GTTTTGGATGCGTTGCAATGTGTTTACTGTTTGGCTAGTACATCCAGATAGTAAAGCATTACAGTAATCTAATCGACTGATGATCATGCAGGACACACTTGCACATGACTGCAAAGACATTATTATTTACAATTGGCGCTGTGATGGGGTGAGACAGGGTGGGACAGCACCATAGTAATATTGGTCATAATAGTAATATATTATTGTATTAATAAAGCAATAATATTGTTTTGTTTCAAATTTAATACAGATGCTCTCTGCGGCAAACATGCAAACATTGCTAAACCTTGAAAAATCCATGATGCAAACTACAAATTCTTAATTTAGTCGTCCCCGAGACAAAGACGAAGCTTCGAGGTGACCGCGCTTTTTCAGTCGCTGCCCCTAAGTTGTGGAATGTGTTGCCTTTGCAAATTAGGCAGGCCAACTCACTTCCTGTTTTAAAATCCTCTCTTAAGACACATTATTTCTCTCCCTGAGACGTTGGCTTTTACTGTTGGCTTTTATTGTGTTATTATTGATTTTACTTTTGTTTTATACTTGTTTTATTTTTTTTGTCTGTTCTCTTAAATGTCCTACATCTATCTCTGATGTGTTTTATTTGTTCTTGTGTTTGTGTGCAGCACTTTGGCCAACTGTGCTGTTTTTAAGGAGCTTTATAAATAAAATTGGATTCAATGGGGCTGGATTGGAAATTCCTTTTTTGTATTTACAGTGACATCTTTATAAGAAACTAAACTATGACACGTGGGGGTCTACAGGGTTTAAATAATGTCAGTGCTGTGGCCCCCTGCAGTTCTGACTGCTTGTGCGTGTTGCGGTACATTACAGGAGACCACAAATCCAACACTGCTTGTATTTACATTGTTTAGGCCCCCATTTCACAAGGTAAATATATTCATGTTTTACACATTTCCTCTTCTGCATTAAAAACATAAATCATTTGCATAACCAGTTTTACAAACTATTGGCCAAGCTATCAGTAAAACAAGCATTATGTACAAAGATGAATTTACAGGAGAATTAAAACTATTCAAGTGTTAGTGTGGGTTCTGTACTATTTAAAACTTTGAAAACGGAGGGTAAACACTGCATCTACATGACGAATTGGTGATAAACATGCCTGTAATCTGTAACGTGTGTAGATGGAGTGTTTAATTGTTTGTCTTGACTACTACTATCACACTCAGATATAAAATGTACTGATTTCTGTTTGAAGTACTTGAGTGTCATCATCACTCAGTTCTGAAAAACATTTTATCATTGGCAGGAACTACTTCAATTGTTGAGCTGTTTGAGCAAAGAGTCTTTATTCTGTGTATTATTTTCAGTAGAAGATATCAAATAAACCAAGACATATGGCATTAAAATTGTAGAAATATCGAATCTGGGTCAAATCCTATGTAGCTAAGGGGGAGTATTTCCTGTTCTTTACAGTTGCCCTGTAATACTGCTTTCAGCCATGAGAGGGCAGCATGCTTTTATTGTTGACACTAATGTGGCCCGGCATTCAATAGCTATAAATAGGACCTTTTTCCATGGAGACACTATTGGCCTGGTTTCACATCTCTGGGGTGAAACACTGCAGCATGTGTGTAAATGGTTTGATTTTTAGTGAGTCCCTTTTACCCATTTTAAACCAGATATCTACATAACTTTGTCCACATCAAGAGAAAGTTGTCCTTACAGATGTTAACTGAGAAACATTTCCTGACATCTTTTTTCTGTCATAAGTTTCCAGTTTTTTCCCTTTGGTTGTACAAATTCCATTTTCTCTCTATTTTAGTCTCAATTTGCCCCCCGGCCCTTTCTCCTTTTTAGTTATGTTTTAAATGGTTATGACTCCTTTGTTCAAGTCATGTATTTGAGATGTCTGTGTGACATGTACAATAACTGAATACCTACTAGCATTTTAAATATGGATGGCCACCAAATAGCCACATTTATCCCCAGCACTGTAATGCCTGCCAGTTTACAAGGCCTGTTTAATGTTAGTGAAATGAGGACTGGCATGATGTGGTTTACCCTCCAAAGAACCCCCATTGGGCAGAGGTACTCAGTCATGGCAGGTGTGTAACAGCAGGTGGTGAGCTTTTCTTTAAAATGTTGCATACACAATGTCTTAATGGTCCTGTTTAGCCACGCTCTTCCCATTGAATTTGTCAGTCTGCAGGCTTGATTGACATGTGAAAATGTGCATTTCATATGTTAACAGGCACACGCAAAATGTGCTACGAGATCTTAACGGGAATAATTTCATTTGGTAACATATTCAAGTTGTACTACCGTTAATCTATAATTAAAACAAGTTAAAGCTAAGCCATAATTATTCACACTGTTTAGCTGAAAAAAACTATACAATTATTAATAATCATATACTTTCAATTATTGTTAATAAGATTCTTTGCAGTGTGCATGTCTGTTGCACGGTGGGTTGCCATGCTACCGGGGCAAGGCTGCAGGCAAACTGTGAGCCTGTCTAAGATTAAAGGTGGAAACTAATGTACAAATGAATGTAGATGGTGTTGCTGAACAATGAATAAGAATCTAAGCAGAGTTAAAGACAGACTGCTAATATAGTACGTGCTGTGCAGCACTTACGCAATTCAAAGGTGAGGAACAGTCCCACACTTCGCTTGTCCAAACACTCACTTCATTTCACTTTTACACTTTAACTTCTTCTGTTTATTTAATTTCCAGTCTTGGTAAACTATACATTTGTTTAGGTTCGTTCATGTGTATTAGGGATCGTGAAATAACATCACAAATAAATTATTTACACTTTTTTTCTTTGTAGGCCAGAAAGATAATACTGATGTATAACTACATGGTCTGCTCTTGATGTGTTTCTCAAATTTTACCATAATCATGCCTTAATGCTGTTGCACCTCATAATGTACAAATTGTAGATCTAAATTGTGCAGTAAGAGGTTTTATAGAACAGCAGCAGACAAGGCAAAAAGCTTAATGGGTTTCTGCTATTTGAAGAAAGTCCTGGATGACAGTTGGGTGTTCTACAATATACAGTTATGGTTGGTCTCTCATGAATATATAGTGTCATTTTGTGGATTTCTTATTAAAATATAAAATGAATTCATATTGTTTCACAACTGATTAGAAATATTTAGCATTTGTGGTTTCTTATAACTGACAACAGATTTAAGCAAATATTTGACACTTGAATTAAGTAGAATTATGGTGTGTAAGATACAAATATCAAAGACATTGATATTACAAAGCAAACTACCCATGTAGAAAAGTATGGAGAGTCCAGGCTCCCATATGACTTCAGGCTGTCCACTGAATTTACACCACGGGTATTTACACATAATCATATATTTCAATATATTACATAAGGCCTGTTAGTCACTATGGCAGTCCATTCAGTTGAAGGCATACTGTAAGGATGAGACACAGAGTCATTTGACACCGTTTATATTGGATGAGTACTCCACTACCCAAATATGCTAACTGCTCCAAAGTCCCGTCCTTTGTCTCAATGGTCATGCATTGATGTATTTCAGCAGCCACCTAAAAAAAGCACTTTGACTGTTAGGCTGCGTGATTCAACATGTGATTGTTGTTGATAGCCAGATTTCTGCCTGACTGACATTCAACAGAATTTTACGAGTTTAACGTCAGAATATTCCGACTTTAATCTCGGAAAAAAATACATTCTGACTTTATTCTCAGAATTTTGCAACTTTAAAGTCAGAATGTTTCGACTTTATTCTCAGAATATTTTGACATTATTCTCTGAACTTTATTTAATTTTTTTTTTGAGTGGCCCTAAAACGTCATTGTAGTGACTGTAACACTGAATACGTATCCAAAGGCTTTTAACTTAATGTTCTGACCTCTGTAAAGATTTTTTCCTGATGTTGCCCTTGAACAAATCTATTGTGTGTCACACTAGCAAGAAAATCCCACACACCTGAATATATAATTGGTTCAGAGGTTGTATGAAACCACTGAATTTAAGACATTCTTTTACTACCTTCAGACAGAAGCATCTGTGTATGTCAGATCAAATACATTTATACCATGAGACCTTATATTTCAAATAAAAATCCAATAATTTTTTTCACAGTGAAAAAGTGATTAGAAGTATAAAGAGGTTTATTTCAGGGCCTTCAGCACAGTAATATGCTCATAACGTAAAGCAACACCAGGCAGCCTTTAGTTTGTGGCTTTAGTTAGTGGCTTTAGTTAGTGTCAGGGAGCAGCTACAGTGCTAAATACCTGCTTGTGCATCCTAAATTTTGTAGCCAAGATTTTAAAACCAGGTAGCATGGTGGCATGGTGGTTAGCACTCTCACCTCGCACTGCTGGGACCAGGTCTGGATTCTTGCCTTGGTTCTGTGTGTGTATGAAGTTTTCATGTTCTTCCTGTGCTTTGGGGTTTTCTTCTGGATTCTCCGGTTTCCTCCCTCACTCCAAAGACATGCTGGTTAGGCTGACTGGTGTTTCCAAGTTGCCCATAGTGTGTGCTTGTGCCCTGTAATGGTTTGGCACCTGAGCTCCCAGGGATGGGCTCCAGGCCTCCTGTGATCCTGAATTGGATGAAGTGATGTAGCAAATGGATGAATGGATTTTAAAACCTTGTCATGGGAAAACAGGTAATTAACAGAAAACCTAAGTTGGAAAGGATGCTAAATTAACCCCCACTGGATATAAAATGGAAGTTTACTTTTTAAAAACTGTCTGCAAAGTATTTATGAATGTAGTGCACATGACCCATAATTTAAAAAATTCATGAGCTGACTGAGTATAATGTCATATTAAAGTGTTTTGAGAAAGTATGAAGATGTACACATTGTAAGATGTGTTGGGTTATTTTATTTTGCCATATATCTTATCCCCTTATAATTTTCTCAGGGCTGGTGATACAAAATGTGTTCAGGGTACAAATATTTGACAATCATAATCAATTGGAAGGAGGGTAGTTTGGCTCGGAACATGTCACTATATCAGTTCTAAACTTCGGTTTTTGTTCTATTCCTTATATATTCACATCTGAGAACAATGTTGAAATGATTTTCTATCTAAAGAACACACATAAAAATACAGGATGGCATCAGATAACAGTTCACCACAAACAGAGAATCAACATATCGTTGCAGAAAACAGGGTAATAGAACTGGCTTGGTTATTTTACACCAGTGTGGTATAAAGTACCTGAGAGCCACACTAAAAGTTCAAAAAGTAAAAGTAAAAGTTCAAATATTTTACTCTAAAATCACATAAGTAAAAGTCATATCCCACTGTAAAAGTAATATCACCCACTGTGATATTACTTATGTGATGTGTACTAGGGGTCGCCACAGCGGATCATCCTTCTCCATGCCAACCTGTTCTCTGCAGCTTCCTCTGTCACCCCAACCTCTTTCATGTCCTCCCTCATTATATCCATGAACCTCCTCTTTGGCCTTCCTCTTCTCCTCCTGTCTGGCAGCTCCATCCTCAACATTCTTTTCCCTATATACTCTGTATGCCTCCTCTACACGTGTCCAAACCATCTAAGTCTCGCCTCTCTCACTTTGGCTCCGAACTGTCCTACCTGTGCTGTCCCCCTAATACTTGATGAGGAGTTTTTGAATGCCAGAATTTCTGTGCTTTTTGGTAAGCACAGGATGATGCAATGTGATGAATCCTTCACACCAAGAAAAAAGAACAACTCTTGGAGATATGGCCACAGGTGGTCTGACTCATTTAAAACAGCAGGTGGTGCTGGAGAAGTTATGCTAGCAGATGTAGCTGGTGTTGGGGCAGCATCACTGCTGCTAGAGGAGGATGCTGCTGCTTCTGCGATAGCTTCTTTCTGCTGCTCTTTCGACCTGCCTGAGCTTGTTACACTGAACTCACAGACTGAAAACTGAAACTTTGAGAGTGTGTCCTCTTTTTATTATTTGTATTGTATTGTTATTATTATTTTTGTAGTAAGTAATGAAAATGCCAAGTGGGAAATATATTGGAGTAAAAGCAAATTTTATTTAAGAAAAGTAGTAAAGTAAAAGTCAATAGAAATTTTAAAACTCAAGTAAAGTACAGATACTCCCCAAAAATACTTAAGTACTGTTACTTCTTTACATTAAACCATTGTTTTGGACCACAAGCATTACTGTTATCACAATTGTAGATGATGTGATGACATGTTACATTTTACTCACCTAACCACATGTTAAAACAGCGTAAGGTGTTACAGTGTTACATGTTGTAACACTTTGTACAGGCATCCCTTTGTACCTGTGACCCTGAGTATTGGCTTAACTGGGGGGGGAAGCCTGCTTCTAAGGGATGTTTATTAACAGAAACAAACATTATGAAATTAAGACATAAAGCTGACAGCTGCAAAACAGAAAGAAAAACAAATAATGTTCAACTATGAGACCTCTGTACAGATTTTAAACACATTGCAATCTTGGTTTGTGAGTGTCTTGATTAGCAAGCAGCCATAGTACTGAAATTACAGTTTGATTCTGAGCTTTTGCTTTTGTTCCATGAAAAATTAATTAGAAGTGGAGTGCCTTGTGAGCATCCAAACCCTTCTTTCCGACAGAGAAATTTACTTCAAAATAATGGAAGGCATTAGTAATTTTTAGGAGAATTTTTTCCCAGTAAATAAAAGATTTTTTTTACTGTAACAGTTAATTTTCACCTAACAATTAGCCAGCAGAACAGCAATCATCTAGATGGCTTGATGATGGCGTAACGATATAAACGTGCTTTCATCTGCTCTGTGTTCAGTTATTTGTTAGTGCTGCTTTAATCTGCTAGGGAGCTTGAATGAACAGTCCATAGGTGTGCTCAGACATTTGGACGTTAGACATTCAGGAGAAGCTCTAAGAAGTTTTGTGTGTGTGTGTGTGTGTGTGTGTGTGGGGGTTATATCATTAACTGCAGGTAAAAAAAATGGTAGGGTACTTGGACAACAGGCTGTTTTTTCAGGAAGATTCCTATTTTGGCACCAGCTTGTATGGAGACCACAAAATTTTGAAGCTGCACTAAATGTGTGGACATACTGTTTATAATTAGTGGGTTTACCTGTGTCAGACACATCCATTGGTAACAGATGTGTAAAATCAAGCATGCAGCCATACAATTTACATCAGAAAGGAAGGAAAATACTGAACAACTCAGTGACTATCAATATGGTGAAGGGGGGCCCACCATATCCTGAAGCATCCATCCATCTATTCATTCTCTATACAGCTGGTCCAATTCAGGGTCGCAGGCAGCCTGGAGCGCATCCCAGGAGGCACAGTGCGCAGGGGAGAACCCAACCCACCACAGGACATTTCCTGAAGCATGTGACATGTAAAAATGACGTTACATAACAACCATCATCAGATGCAACTCTCACTCTCACTACAACCCAAGAACTGTTTGTCTGGAGCGTCATGAAATGGTTTAGGCCCAGCTGCACACAAGCCTCAAATCTCCATGCACAATGCTACATGTCGGCTGGGAGGGTGTAAAGCATACTGCCATTGTGATCCGGAGCAGTGGAAACATGTTCTCTAAAATGATGAATCATGCTTTACCATCTGCCAGTCTAATAAACAAATCTGGTTTTGTGGAGCGCCGGGGGAATGCTGCTTGTCCGAACGTGTGGTACCAGCTGTAAAGTTTGGTGGAGGGCGAATAATGAATAATGCTCTGGCACAGTTTTTCATAGCTGAGGCAAGGCCTCTTCATTCCAATGAAGTATACCTATAAAATCTATAAAACAAAGCATACAATGATATCCTACACAATTATGTGCTTGCAACTTTGTGGCAAAGTTTGGCCAGAGGCCTTTGCTGTTTTCAGCATGCGTGAAGCGAAATGATTTATGAATATTAATGTGCAAGACCCTGACTGATCTTCTCACAGCGCTCACCTCAACCCCATCTAACATTTTGGGAATAATTAAGAGCACTAACTGCGATTTGGGATCTCACTGCACTCTTATGACTGAATAAGAGGAAATCCAACAACATTCTCTGAATAAATAAACAAATAAATAAAAATTGAAAGCTTACTCAAAAGTGTAGAGACTGCTATAGCACCAAGATGGAACTAACTCCATATTAACGCCCATGGTTGCGGATAGAGACTACACGTGTGTGGCCATGTGTTACAGCTTGTGTTGCATACTCTGTTGTTCAGAGGTACATGTAGACAACATCCAGTTCAGTCCTCTCTCTATTCCAGCAGGAGATCTGAAAGCATCACATTATAAATATACATTATTTATGTTTTTATATAATTAATATTGATAGACCACACTTCAAGGGCGTTTGTTCTAACTTTTTTGCAACTTGTTTCTGTTGTATAAGCATGTGCACTGAGATAGAGGAATTGGTTGTGCTTTACTATCCTTTATTATAATGACATTTTGAGGCCCTGCGACCCTCACCGGGACTAAGCGGTTAAGACAATGACTGACTGACTGACTGACATTTTGAGAAATAATAAATAGTTGATCAATCTAAATGTTTATGTATATGTCAGTGGGTAGCACTGTTAGCATGCACCTCTGCAATCATGAGTTCAAATGAGGATACACAAATATTTTATGTTAATCCAACAGCATTTTTTCAGTGCCTGCTGTCTCTTTATTCTTTGCTACAGCTGTGCTGCTGCATTATATAAATTATTTATTCACATTGTGCTTTTGCAGACCTTGACACGTTCAAGTCCACAGATGTACTGAACAAAATTGTGTATGTACGTAAAATGTCTCTTAAAAGGGTGGTGTGGTGGTTAGCACTGTTGCCTCGCACCTTCAGACCTGGAGCTCAATCCCTGCCTTGGGTCTGTGTGCATGGACCTTGCGTGTTCTCCCTGTACTTGGTGGGTGTTCTCCAGTTTCCTCCCACAGTCCAAAGACATGCAGGTTAGGTTTGATGGTGTCTCCAAATTGCCTGTAGGGAGGGTGTGTGTGCCCTGTGGTGGGTTGGTGCCCTGCCCTGGGTGTCTCCTGGGATGGGCTCCAGGCTTCCCTTAACAGGATGAAGCAGTATGGGTAATGAATGTTTCTTAAAAATTATTGATTTACATATAATCTGCTTAACCATTTAAGGGAAACACAATTTTATTATGTGGAAGTGATGTGCATGTATATTTTTAAATATTAATTAAATTCAGTTAAATTCAATTTATTTTTACATAGTGCCTTTTACAACAATGTGCCTCAAAGCACTTTACACAGGAAATTGCAGATGTTATAGAATAATAACAATAAGAATTAATACTAATAAAGCCTGACAATAGCGGAGGAGAGGAACCAAAAACAGTGTGGGGAAAAAATCTCTGGGGGCCCAAGGTTGACCGGCTGCCCAGCCCCTCCTGGGCATACTAACATTACAAAATCCAGATTTTTCAGTTTAGTGTAAAGTAGGCAGCTCCACACCTTTTGACATTTTCATAGCAAATCATTAATTCAGTGATCTTCTGATGATGGCTTTTCATTGTTCCATATGAACACACTTCAGTGAAGTTCGGCCTGCTTAATTCTGATCTCCTGAAATAGAAATCTGCTGTTCTGGAACTGAAACCTCTGGATATGTTCACTCAGGGTTATCCAAATCCAAGTTAAAATTTATAATTTAATTGCCTTTCTGGAATACCCCCCTTCCAGTAGATAAAACTAACTTTCAAAATTTTATTTTTACATTCCTATTTTAATTTTTTGGTATGGGAATTATACAGCATTCCTTCCTTTCTCTGATCATATCCACAAGAATATAAGAATTTAATGTGAAATCGGCCCCTTGTGGCTGTTCCACTACTGCAGGTTTTGGCCATGTTACAGACTGTGTGTCTAATTTCTCATTCCATTTCCTTCATGTGCATCATTACGACTCTAAAATACCAGTGTGTGTGTGTGTGTGTGTGTGCGTGCGTGCATGCGTCTGAGTGACTGTATGTGTGTCCATACTGTATGTGTGTCCATCCATGATAATGGCTGTATTACACAGAATTTTGAATGTGATCAATATCTAGTGATGTGCTGTTCACCTAATATCAGGCTCTCATTCACCAGGCGATGTCTGCTTTAATTGCTGAAGTCATTAGAACAGCCTGTCTTCCACTATGCCTCAAGGATGTGCTGAGCTTCCTGGCCACCAATAAGTGCCATTCTGCTATTTTGTGGCCACTGTATTGATTAGCTGTTAGAACTGAATTGCCAATTAGTCTCGATATCTGTCTTCAGATTGACTTGTGTGGTTTAGATGGCTGCCCAAGTCAGGCATATAATCTCAGTCTTCTTCTCTGAATCTTTGACACATCAGGTCAGTGATGACCACAGAACAGTCAGGCAAACCCATCAGAGCTTGCAGCATGTTGCAGTGTCAGATTATATACTGAAGTGCCCTGAAGACTGCCCTGGGCTGTACATCCCATGACAAAGGTCCTCTCCATTACCAATTTTTGTGGGTTGCTGGAAAAGTCACTTGGCATGCAGGATCTCTATAACAGAAAATGTTTGTTACTTTGAACATGTTTATCTAGGATGAATAACAAAGTATAGTAAAGTACAACAGAAACTGAACTATACATGAGTGCTAAACTCACCTTTGTTTTTGGTTGTAGGGTGTTTGGGATAAAAAAGTCCCCCAGAGAACCCGAGCTCTTAAAGGTTCCTGGAGGGTTCAATTTAAAATTGGGGAGAGGAAAACTTTTATCATTTTATTCTTTTTATTTTGTCAAAATTATGTATTTTACATTATCGCTGTCTGTGTTTTGTCTTTGTACACCTCTATATTGTCATAGTTATTTATTGTTGCCTTTGTTTTGTTTGTAAATATGCTACACCTGTATATTAAATGGGTCTTGCCAACAATAATATGATCACCAAAAAATTGGGCTTTTGAGAACTCAGAACATTTGAAATGGTTGATTCGGTAAAAGATATCGCACATTGGATGGCATCAGGTAAATACTGCAATTACAGCAGTTTGTTATATATGTTTGCTAAATTGTCAGTCAGTCACCTTTTAAACTGTTTCATCCTGTTAAGGGTTGTGGGGAAGCCTTGTGTCCATCCCAGAACACATAGGGCACAGGGCAGGGGACACCCAGGGCAGGGGACACAGACACTTCTAAGTTCAGACCTGTCATTGCTAATCAGCCAATCTAACACATGAATGCCTCCAAGTTCAGAACCATTTATGTAAACAGAGACATTTCCAGAAAGTTTAATTTGTAGTGGATCTTATAAACAATCAAACCAGCATGCTTTGCATTTAGATATTTTATCAAACATAACTTTATTTTACAAGTTTGTTCCGATTCTTATTATAATAGGCTTTACTATAGTAAAATTTCGAAGCATCCTTTAACAAGAACCTTCATCTTAAGAAATAATATACATACAATATATACACAGTATATATACACTATATTGTCACGTTCGCAGAACTTAGGCACAGGAGATGGGCGAGTCTAATGTGCAAAAGGTATGGCAGGCGGGACGTGACAGTACCCCCCCCCCCTCCCAAAGGCCGCTCCAGAGGCCGTAAAGGAGCCAAGCCTAGGGAGAGGGAGAGAAGCAAGGGACCAAC
>JABJVR010007410.1:0-11553 GCA_025773905.1 Chitala chitala | reverse complement strand
TAGGAAAGAAAGTGCTATGGAGCTCATATCCAATTTCATTGAAGGTTAATTGCAAAATTTACATGAAACATGCCAAAAGTCATGTCATATAGGTATATTTGGATCCAAATAGAACTACAAAAGTGGCAGATAAACTTGTATCATGGCTTTTATTATAAAATTTTTATATGAAATGTATTTATTATTTCTGGTTATTATACAATACATAAAAACAGCAACGCTAACATCTCTGGCAGTAAATCAACCCTGTAATTTCCACAGCAAGCTGCTTGACACCCAATTGTATGTTTTTACCTCTGTACACTTTATTGCCCATTGCAAAAGGCCAATATTCTTGTGTTCAGTTGTATACTCATCAAATTGTAAAGTGAAAATGAACTTTAAGCATTCAGTTTGTCTAAGTGGGTTTCAACACTCAATGTTTCACATTATTTTGTCACAATTTTTTTGTCATATAAAAGTATTAAAAACATGTGCTCAAAATATTCTTACAGATCACACAGGCACAACAGATTTTAAAACTATTCATGGATTCAATGACTCCTATAAATATTAATGAGAAGAAAAAAATGGTGCTACCTTAAAGACAGTGCAGTAGTCCTTTGACATTGCTGAATCAATAACAGTCAAGTTCACTGACTGGTCTACACAATCAAATGTAATGGAATAATTCTAACGCTGACATTTTTAACATGTTATTTAATATTGCACTATAAAGCCAAAACAATGCCGCCTGGTATAATGTGGAAATGATTGTAATATATTGGACCCTAATACCCCTTAGTTCGGCTTCTGTTACTCAGTATCCTCCAAATGAATCAGTTGATTTGTTGCGCTGTGCTCACATTTGTTTGGTGAAGGTTTAAAGTTTATTTTTTCACATCTCATACAGTAATTTAGTTTTTGTTGATAACATGATATCTGCTACACCACCTACCTCTCAACAGCACCACTGTTGTCATGGAAATAAGGCGCCATTGCAAAACAGGACACAAATGGCCTACACCTATACTTTATAATGTTACCTTTACTTTTGATAATGCCTTGTTTGCCTTTGCATTAGACAAACACAGTGCTCAACATTACTTCATAAATGCAATAATACACACATATATATATACATACATACACACATGCACTCACTCACGCACTCACGCACGCACGCACGCACGCACACACGCACAGTCTAAAGGTCACAATACCATTAATGACCCTTTGTTTACTTATTTGTAAGGAACACTCCCTATCTAATGAGATCCCGTATACACAGCACATAGCAACAACAGCAACAGCCTCACACGTCCTGACCAATCATCCAATCAGTCATTCAGTTTCTACCCGTTTCTCATTTCCTCTGTGCTCTATCACTAAGTCATTCAATCATCAACTCAGTCATTCAGTTACCATTCATTTACTCACTCAAGTAACCCACCTGTTTTTCATTTTCTCTCAGCTCTCTGCAACTATTTAGTCATTCAGTCAAACAATCATTCCTTCAATTACCACTTATTTGCTTGCTCAGATAACCCACCTGTTTGTCATTTCTGCTGCGGTCTCTTCAGTCATGCCCTACCACTTGCTGCCAAGTGGTTTGCATGCTGGGCACTTTCTCTTTGATTTCCCAGAATGCTATGTTCCCAAACCCTTGTTCACAGGTGATCCTCATTCCAGCTTCTATTATCATGTCTCACGTAACCTTATTTATTTATTTACTTACTTACTTATTTTTGTTTCACATGTATTGATTTTGACCTGATTTTTTTTGGCCATTTCAACTTTTGATTTAAGATTGTGATTTTATCTTGGTGAATAAATGAATTCTGCAGTTATACATTGTTGGTATCTGTGCCTGTTAAATGAGATTTTATCACCACCGGGCATAAAACACTGGTAGGTTTTTCTTAATTTAATATTTGGTCCATTTTAAATAACATCACAATGTGTGTGTGGTATAGAAACACCAATAACAATTGCTAGATTGTTGCAAATTAAAATTCATGTGAATTTTTCTGCAATAGTGATAACAAATCATATAACTCAAACAGCTAAGGATAGTTAGCAAGGCATTCAAGCAATATAAATGTCACAATACAGTGAAAGTGCCAAAATTTTTGACTCATCAACAACATGGTAGTTCCTGATACTAACATCAAAAACACGCTGGCAATGTGTAGTGTGTAAATCATATGCCTACTGTAATGGATGGGTGCTCTACAAGTAAGCCATCCATCTGCCTTGTTCTGTTATGTAACTTTAACTCAAGTGTTGTACAGTTGCCCAGCTGTAATGTTTTAGAGGACTTAGCTGTAATGTGTCATCTGGGCTCATAGGGCAACTTGCAACCTGCTTGCTCGTTCAGTACACAAGTGGTGACTATGTTACGAATTTGCTAGTATTGTACTGTTTAGAAGGTACATTCCCAGTTCCCATTAAATCTCCCTTTTGGTTAGAGTACATCTCAACTTGCTCCATGTAACATTTGCTCTGTACGAATTTCAAACTATTGTTATATTGAACATAAGCTGGTGGCATGGTGGTGTGGTGATTAGCACTGTTGCTGTGCACTTTCAGGCCTGGGGTTCAATTCCTGCCTTGGGTCTGTGTGTGGACTTTGCATGTTCTCCCTGTGCTTGGTGGGTTTTCTCTGGGTGCTCTGGTTTCCTCCCACAGTTCAAAGATATGCGGGTTAGGTTGATTAGTGTGTGCTCTATGTGCTCTGGGACAGGCTCCAGGCTTCCCTGTGACCCTCACCAGTAATAAGCGGGTAAGATAATGGATGGATGGATGAACATAAGCTTCATGAAAATGAACATGTCATTTTCCAAAGATCAAATAATTTATAACAAAGTATAATGTCTTACAAAGTTTCCAAAATATACACATTTTGCCATTTAAGATACGAAATTAATGTCAATTCATACTGGTCTATTCACTCCGTCCCACAAAGATTATGACACAAGCTTGCCTGGTGTGACCATTCATTCAGCACATGATGAGTCTCACAGCTCTCCCTACCTTCACCTTACAGCTCTCCCTTTATCTCAGCTGGTGAGTGTTCCATCACTGACACCATTCACAAATGACTTTTGCATTTTTTTTTTCTTTCAGCATCTCCCCTCATGGGAGCTTTGCCTCCTGTGGACAGAGTGGGTAGATTATCCCTATGTTTGTACCGGTTTAAATGCTGCCAGAGCATACATGTAACATACTATTTAATTAAGTGTGGTTAAGTACTGTGAAAACCAGGGTAATTCCAGGATACACTGCAAAAAATTTTGGAGAGTTCCAATGTATCGATGCAGAATAATTTTGGTATTTCTCAAAATAGATGTGTGCAAAGAACCATGGGTTTAAGTTAACATAAACACAATGTTTATGAAACATTAAGGGTTTGAATGTATTCCAAGTCTTATTGCTAGTATAAGACAAAAAAAAATTACTCTAACAGTGATAAAGACATACTTCCTGTTTGGTTACAAGTCTTTAGAGTCAGATTGGAAAAGAAAAAAAATATGTTCAACAGGGACACACATTTATAATTAAGACATAAATATATTAACAATAAACAAGTCAGTTTACCTCCAATAAATGCAACAAAATGATATATATGAACCTACAAGCAACACACTTACATATTCATCACTTGTTTTGTAATTACATAATTCTCAGTCTCTGGTTTGTGGTGCATTGAAGTTTATTTAGAATTTTTGAGTTTGCAAGTTGGTTGTTCATTTCATATATTTCACCATTAACAAGGCTTTACTCTAATGTTGCTATAGAAACATCCTTATAAACAAACATAATTGATAGGTGAATGCAGTATTTATCATCAGGACGATATTTGCCAGGTATACTATCAACCTAAAATTATAATGATTGTCACACCCCCGTGATTATTGCATGCCAGCCATGCCTCATCAACAAGAGTTAGATAACTGCTGCTCACAGCAGCCCAGTGTGATGTTTTACATGCCCATGCAGTATACTGAGCAGTATGATGTCCTGCACCATCCTTTATGCTACCCATGTTCCCCGTTTCCTCACCTTGCCTTTTTCCCTTTCCAGCCCATGTCCCTGTCATGGGCTGACTAACCCTCGATTCTGCCTTTTGGATTGCGTCTAGTATTACTCTGTCGTGCTAAGTAAACCAACATACTCTGCAAAGACGATCCAGCCTCCTCGTGACCTTTCTCATCATCAACGATCTTCTTTTGAAGCATTCTGTTTGTCATTACCAATAGGTTAAGTTGCACGTGTGTGTGAATAACAGGATCATTTACCCTTATTATTCTTCACTTATTATTTGTACATTCAGTTTGATCAGCACCAGTGCGTTTTAACTCATATTAAGAGTTCCGTATAAGTTTGAATACAAAAGGTTCCCACTTGCATGTTTATGATATTATTACCTCACAGTCTCTTTTACATTGATGCAAATTAAGTAAAGCCATTAAAGACAGGGAAGAAAAAC
Source organism: Chitala chitala (assembly GCA_025773905.1). Taxonomy (NCBI): domain Eukaryota; kingdom Metazoa; phylum Chordata; class Actinopteri; order Osteoglossiformes; family Notopteridae; genus Chitala; species Chitala chitala. The sequence continues at coordinate 7,082 of JABJVR010007410.1, read as the reverse complement.
CCCGATGGTGATTTTAATTTTGTCATTATAATGCAAAAACATCCTTGGGTGGCACTGTGGCTGTAAATGCCATGCTGGTCTTCATGACTTGAATTACTGCTTAGCAGTTTAATTTACTTCTGCAATATATACAGTCTATTGACTGCATCAAGACTGTTTCCAATTATTAAAACAGGTTCTCACACTCTCTGCTCGGTGTGCCTGGTTATATTACCTGTTCCACAGCATATCAAGCTGTGCCTACATCACAATGTTCTTTGTTAAATGATGTGGATCCCATTTAAAATGCAGTAAGGAAATTGCCGGCTATGTCATACATGATGCATTAAGCTTTAAGTGCCAGAGCTTTTTTTCTGTCAGGTCAGAAAATAACAAAGGCAATGATGGATTGGAATCACAAGTAATTCCAGAAGCACCGCTGGCTTTTAAAGGCGTATTGAGACAAGGTTGTAACAGTAGGAATGCAAACATCATGTGGCTGCTCTTGCAGATAGTGCTAAGTGCAATGACTCATCTCAGCATATTTCATGACGAATAAAGTCAGTTAATAGTGGTATATATCTGGTGTTTCTCTTAATTAAAAATGCATTTACATTTTCTAACAAGGCAACTATCTTAAGATCCATATAAAAGTATAAAACAACATATGTACAGTGTGCTATTTGGAACACTTTCTTCTTATAAGACCATGTCATGGCCAGTTCTGGAGCAGACGGCACACAAACACCACAGGAATCTAATTCACAGTCATTTTGATAAATCCATATCATCAGCATCTTAATCTTTTAACATTTTATTGTATATTTATTAGCTTGTTTATATATATATATATATATATATATATGCATTATGAAGGCAGCTGTGATAAACTGATTATAAGATAAATATCACAGTGGAGAGTATTGGCATTGTGCTGTTGGAGTTTTATTGGTAAAGAGAAATTTAGCACAATTCCCTGAGGAGCAGCGCTTGAAATTCCAGTCATGCACCACAGACAGACCAGTCACAGGCATGTTGAAGGGCATGTAGTGCGCATCAGTGTTCAGAGAACAGGAGCATGTCAATGAGTCTGCAATCACACACGCTGTATAATTTAAAACAACAGCTGTAAAACATACGGTACGTAATTTCCTCTTTTTTCACTGAAAAAAATACGATACAGACATAGTCTTTATATGGAGTTGTGAAGTGATTGGCTGAAGAACCTGAAGACATCCAACTAAATAATAGCATTTACTCTGAAGGTGATATAATTCAGTATTATGAAATATAAAGCAATTCTCTTAATAAACTTGGTCATATGCAAAGAAGTGGTAAGTCAATGAGGAAGTGATCTAGACCTCCTGTGTAGACTGCGTCTACAATTAACTGCTATTTGTGTTAGATATGTAACCATCAAGGGGACAGCAATATCCTTCCTCATTAGGTGCCCTCTTCAATATTTTACTTCCTTCTCTAGTTAAATGCTTGGACAGTTTGCTCTTTGTATTTCAGAAATTTACAATCCCTTATAAAGAGCTTTTGTAACTTTGCATTTTGTAAGTTTCAAATACTTAATTCTCTTCCATAAACACCAAATACTTATTAGGCAGATGCAAAATAGCCATAAGAGTGTGTGGATGGCACCAAGTGACTTCACACTGATTTTTTGATAAGCACAAGAAGATAGCTGTACCTCGAAAAAGCGTGATAATCTTTACCAAAATAAAATATTCCTGGACAACAAAAAATTAAGAGTAATCTTATGCACCCAACAATTCGTTCTCTACAAATGCTGAAAGAAAACATCGTTACTAACAGTAAAGTACTAACAGAATGGCACACATTGCTTTTTTAATCAAAATTTATGTACATTAAGACCTACCAAGAAATAGTGATCACTCACATACAGTAATATAAGTAATATAGCTCTTCTATAATAGTATCTCAACTATTAAAATGTAAATTTATGGATCCTTTAATGGGTTTATGGTTTTTTATGTCTTAATGCCCAATTAAACTAAAAGCTACAAGGAAAATGTAACTTTTACATTGCATGACTGCCTATTTTTTTATGTGCTCAACAGGACTAATAAGTGAAAGCCTTAGACACCAGGACTCTAAATCAAACTCAGATGTGTGACTTACCTGATCTCCGTACAAATAATAAAACTGGCACTGTCCCATTTGAGCACACATTAATAGATCATATACACTTTGAAAAAAAAAATGTGAATTTTGTACAAAATTACATTTCTGCTAATGCTGGCATTTCAATAAGCTCTTGAAAAATTTTACTGTCGTTCAGGTGCACTTTGGATTTTGTTAAAAAAATGTCCGAACATGTATTTACTCGCAATTAAGGTAATGTGAAGCTCCCACTATCAGTCCAGCTGCAAGGGTATGCAAGCTTGTGAACTGTCATGTAATGCATGCTTTATGTAAGACATTAAGAAATGAAAAGGAAAAAAAACTGAAGACATTACATTATCCCATCCTATCAGGTTATTGTGGAAACTTGAAGAAAGAGTATTAACAATTCAATGCATTAAAGTTTTTTTGTTGCTCAATGTACAGTACACATTTGTCATTCATTAAATATATCTAATATAGAATATGGTATTTGGAAAAGTATTTTCAGTACTCATAATTTCTCTCTATTTCACGCTTAAAGAAAGCATGCATTTTTCCAATTCAGTTTGCACTGAGGACTGGTCACAACACATGATGGTGCGCCCATAAAATATTAACATGTTACTTCCCTCAGCACCTCAAGGCACTAACTAAATTCTAAATTTCGCTCTAACGGTAGATAGGGTACTGAACAGTGAAAAGCAATAATTTTATCGGTTATAAATATTTAAGAATGATTCCATCCTTGATAAAAAAATTAGTGAAACTTTTGTAAAAGTTGTATGACCATTGATGGATCACAAAAAAGCCACATGTGGTTTTATTACTATTATTAAGTGTATTGAGCACAGTTGGCAGGTTAGCAAAGCAAGTATTGTCATTACCTCAATAAGTGAGTGAGTGAATGAGTCACTTGTACAGTGCTGTTTCTGTGTTTCAGTTCTATTTATCTTTCACTTTGTGTTTCCTGAGAGAAAAGTCTAGGCCAGCACAAGACTGAACAATACAAATAATAATAATAATAATAATAATAATAATAATAATAATAATAATTGCCAATTATTATTATTATTATTATTATTATTAATAATGGATATTGTATGGCGGCATGGTGGCGTGGAGGTTAGCCCTGTCGCTGCGCACCTCCAGGCCTGGGGTTCAATTCCTGCCTAGGGTCTGTGTGCTTGGAGTTTGCATGTTCTCCCTGTGCTTGGTGGGTTTTCTCCGGGTGCTCCGGTTTCCTCCCAAAGACATGGAGGTTAGGTTGATTGATGGGTTGGCGCCCTGCCCTGGGTGTCCCCTGCCCTGCGCCCTTTGTGCTCTGGGATGGGCTCCAGGCTTCCCCGTGACCCTCACTGGGAATAAGTGGTTAAGGTAAGGGATGGATGGGTATTGTTAAATTAAATTAAAAAACAACTGTGTAAAAAAAAGTAATTGCTGCAGACAATTAACATCAAATTAGTAGACGAGGTGTAAAACAACATTACAAGGCTGCTATCTGAAGCAAAAACCATGACGGAGAGCTTCCAATGCAGCTGAAGTGAATAGATTCCTTTAAATCTGTGCTGTCAAGTGACTGAAGGAGACTGACATTCACCATGCACCTGAGTGCTAGCGTGAGAAATAAGTCATCATGATATGCACTTGCTGTTTTGGATGATCCACCAGAGTAATCTCAGTTGGCCACAATCAGGGCACTTAGCCACAAGGGACAGTGTACAATATACAGTTATTATTATTATTATTATTATTATTATTATTATTATTATATGATAAACATATGATAAATGTTTAACTGACATTTAACTGACATGTCACCTAAGGATGTGTGCTGAGTGGGTAACAGGTGGGCTTGTGGGAACCATTGAAACGTTCACCAGGGAACAATTAGCACACATACATGTGCTGTTAATGGAAATTAGTCCCTCTGCAAGTCATTGATTGGTCATGAGTTACCTTCATTACACTTGCTTTATAAACAATAGTCTATATTCATAAATGTTTAAACATTATACTTACAATTGATGTCATCCTTGTTGTTATAGATCATTTTTAAGACCTACATTTCTTGAATTATACGCATATACAAACGATAATTTCTGTTCAGCTTGCTTGAGGTGGGTCACAAAAGCAGTTAGTAAACAGAATATGAAATAGAAATGTGATCCAGTGTTTGAAAACCCACAGTTTGTACAAATGACACAAAAAGCCACCTTCCTGTTTTTGATGATAATTGCAGTTATGAGTCTTTTTTTTTTTGTTCATCCTTATTCTGTGTGGTCATCTTGTATGATGCACTTTCATAGGTGGACTGTTAATCTGGACAGTATGTCCAATGCCAGAGTGGCCGCCCACGCTAGTTTGTGGATGGTCGTCAGACATGCTTACCATAAAATACACAATAGTCCCCAGACAATAATATTCAGAAGACATTTCATTTGTAAATGGTTTGTCCAGCAACCCCAGTCTGTCCTTGTATACTTTTGAACATAGGATTTCATTTAACAGTTCATATTTTTATCTAATTATTGTTTTGTTGTGCTGTTCTCGGTAATGTAAGTTTTTTATCTTTTTCTACAGTCCTTTTGTTCATAATGCTGGGTTGTTAACGTGATCAAAACTATACAAACTTACCAATCCGTTTACAGAACTTTACTGTGACTATGACTTATGTCACTCTTTTTTTCACTGTAAAGACCTTCACTCTTAACAAAGTACAAACACAGATTTGAAAATCTTAAAGGTTAAAGGTTTTAAGGGGGAAAAGAGGGTTAAGTATGTATGTAACATTTTGTGTTATAATTACCTAACCCATCAAAAGTGTCTGGAACTGCATTCATGTTTATTATCCATCCTTCCATTATCTTAATCGCATATTCCTGGTGAGGGTCGCGGGGAAGCCTGGAGCCCATCCCAGAGCACATAGGGCGCAGGGCAGGGGACACCCAGGGCTGGGCGCCAACCCACCACAAATGTTTATTATTATTATTGTTATTATTATTATTATTATTATTGTTGTTGTTTTTGTTGTTGTTATTATTGTTGTTGTTGTTATTGTAATTTTTAAATGCAGTTTCACAGTCAGCAAAAGTCCATTATGCTGATTGAGCAGCAGTTACTGGCCATCTACTTTAAGGAATTAACGAGTGTGGAAGACATGCTGCCACATACTGTGTTACCACAAACCATGTGGGTGCTGAACTGTTTGTCACTAATAGCTGTATCATTCACACCAATACGATATTCATAAAGAGCATTAAGAATAAATAAATAAATAAACAAACAAATAAATAAAGTTTTCCACAATTGCTTTCAGGGTGGTAATAATTAAACAGCCCATTTTCCTGAAAATTCTGTCTGTTTATTGACCTTGCACAAAAAGAGTTATGGCTTAAACCGTGAGACACTCTCTTACTTTCCTAATAACAAATGTGAGGCAGAGATTTAATAAGAGGGCAGTACAAAGTTGGTATAATTGAAACTTTTTTTTTTTTAATTCTTGTGAAAGCAGTCTGACTCTGCTACCATTAATTACTCATATGTTCATGGTACATCTAAAGGAATACATTGTACAGCATACACACTTTGACCAATACATTCAAATATCTAACAGTGTGACGCACTACATTACATGAAAATATTTACAGTAATCCTGTAAGGTATACAATGAATCTTGGTGTTTTAATGAGGCACTGCAACAGGTAACAAGAAATTACCCAAAATCCTACCAGCCATGACAAACTATGGTGGAGTTTCTTGCTCTGTCAAAGGTTTGTGCTGTTAAGGCTATGTTAAGGCTGTGACTGTTTCTGGTCTGTGTTGTATTGTGTTCAACTTTTGGCTTAGCATCTTGGTTCGCTTTGGTTGGTATAGTAAAGGTCATGCTATAACACCTTCCCTGGTTACATTTGGGTTCTTCATAATAACATTTATTACAGATGCTGAATTAATGAATCCAACAGAGCTGCTGCAACCAAGTTTGTGGGTTCTTTGTGTGATGTAGGGCTGGCCTGATGTTCTGGCAGTACTTGTTCTAACTAACCTTGCTTACCCAGCAAGAGCTTAAATATATTTAAGTGTTAATCAGACTAGGCCAATGTAGCAGATTCCTAATTGTTGTGACTCCCCAGAATTGTTTGAACCTAGTTATGTTCCCATGGGGTTCGGTGAGAAATGGCAGAATTCTAGCCGGGAGATATTTTGGATCCCTCATTAATTTCCCTTTTCTAATGGGCCTATCTAAATTACCCTTCTCCTCAGGGTCAAACCTGGCGAATCCTGACTCCTTGGGTCCTGTACCATCCAATGACACATGTACTTGAGTTCTCCTTATATTGTATTCCAGCATTGGTGGCCTCCATGCTCAGAGTAAGGGATGAGCCTTGAAGCTGGGAAATTAACAAAATAATAAGATATTAACCAAAAAAAAGTCTTAAAAATTTCTCTCTCCTTACGAGTTGCAGTACCATCCATCCATCCATCTTTCTTATGCTTATCCATTACAGAGTTGTGAAAACTGGATAACATAAACAATTGTATCTTTACTGTTTCATAGTAAAATTATCAAGTTTGCAAATGTTACTGAGACATTATTGTACTAAACCGAATTTATCTTGACAACACTTTGAAGATTTCAATGTTTCAGAAGGTTGGTCTAGTAAGAATAACAGGCTTTTTTCTCCGTTAGCTACGAGAAGCATTTCCTTTCATATTGAAAGTGCAGAATTTTTTCTGGAAATTAAAGAACACTATAATTAAAGTCCACATAAATGGCTTAATGTAGCAAAAGAAAGGCTGACAGAGTCCAAGGGGAAAGAACATTGGTTGTGTGATGTGACTTAGCAATACATAAACAGCTGGATACTGAAGCAGACACATTACTCCTACATAATGTAAAAATTAAGCAGTGTCATATAATGCATTCTTTTTTACTCGTATTTACATATAATAATGCAATGGTTATTTATACA
>JABJVR010007409.1:0-11554 GCA_025773905.1 Chitala chitala | reverse complement strand
ATACATCACTTTCCTTACACTTAACAATATTTCAGTCCATAGTACCTGAAACCAACCGATTTTCCTTGTCTTTAAACTCCCCCCCCCCCCCACTTCCTCCACGTGTCTGCAGGTAACCAGCTGCCCGGAGTCTGTGACCCAGCCCATGGGCTTGCAGCAGCAGGCCCCCCCTCAGCCGCAGTACAGCATTCCAGAGCCAGACAAGCAGCTGCTCTTCTCTGATTTTGAAGACCTCAGTGCCTCCTTCCGCAGCCTCTACAAATCCGTCTTTGAGCAGTCGTACAGCCAACAGGGTGAGCGAGGGAGTCGGCCCGCATCCAGCTCTGAGCTCCTGGGGAGGACAGGGCTAGTTGCTGCCTCTGATCCCCACTGCTTGAGTTGTGTCCTCTACTTTAGTGGGTTTTCAGACTCTCTGCATGTACATATGTCTACAGGGGATTTACACAAGTGTACGGTGTTATTGCTGGCTGTGTGTAGGTCTCTGTGTGATCTCATACCGTCTCTGCAGAACCTCCGTTGTTTGTTCTCAGGTGCACTGACTGTTCATCTCACCTCCAGGCAACAACCTCGCCTGATCCGCCAGTGATCGCAGTGTAGAGTGGCGCGTAGCTCGTTACTCATTACTCAAAAGCTGATTCATGACACGGTGAAACTCGACATCATTAGCAGTAATTGGAAAATTTAACCGGCAAGAGTATTGGGTAAAGCACTTTAGGTCTGGCTCCATTATGGCAGGATCACTTAATTGACTGAGTGTTTCCAAATTGGCTCCGTGAAAGATTTGGCTTCTAATGATGGCTGGAATGAGGCTTTGAAAGTGCATGGGCGGGATTATCCTGTGCTGTCAGTGTTTCCCACTGGGCAAAATGTACCGGTGATTGACAGGGACAACGGCCTGTGAGTTTCTGCCTTTGTGGGCTTTTGTTTCAGCACCTGGGGGCAGGAAGGTGCTGCCGCCTGTGTTCAGTAAGAGGGTGGCGTTTACATCGAGCTGTGGTGAGAATCTTGCATCCCACAGTGTGGTGTCACTCAAGGCTGTGGAGGGCCCAAGTCAGCATCTTCAGATTAAGCTGCCATCTTCATTTGTCTAGAGATAAAAATATACTGGAACAATTATAAGAAAGTGGCCAGTTGACAAGGTAAGGGGTTGCAAGTGTGCATGTGGTTTTTCAAACGATTGGAGGATAATGGTGAGGTGTGAAATCTGGGCGTTTTTGTTCTTGAATGGTGTTATTTTCTGTCGGTACTGAAAGTAAAAGTTAAGGCAAACTGAAGGGATTAACAAAGTAACGCAAACATGGACAGCCCCCTCTGTCGTCACAGGCTACCACTGTAGCCAGAAAAAATTTAAATTTGATATTAGTTTGTAGGCTAAGTCAACAACTGTCAGGATAGCAGCTAATTGCTTTTAGTTTTATCCTGTCTGGACAGTGGATGTTTTAATGTGACAAGTGATTAGTGCTGATGTTTTGCAAATTAATGTAATATTTGGCGGGGCTGGAACCTGGAGGTGTGACCTGAGAGTGTCTTTTGGTCAAACGAGTTTACGAAAGCAGGTTTGCACGTGTGCGTGGGGTCGCGTGCGAGACTGATACTTGCCATAAGATTCTGTGGCCGCTTTAATCCTTGTTTATAAAACTGTGTCACAAATATGCTTTGAGTCACCAGAAATTGTAACCAGAAATCCTTTAAAGAACTCGCAGCGAAGTGAAAAACCGCAGTCTGTCTGGGTCGCCAATGGATTTGTGCAGCGCTGGCTTAGATATCAAATCCAATTAGGACACCCTTGAAATGTCAGGTCTTTTAGCGTGTGTAATACGTGATGCTGTTTATTTACTGGAAAAGGTATTAACACTATGTGTCTTTTGGCTGCAGGATGTCAAAATAATCTCCCAACGTTCCCTCACTTTATAATTGTTTGCTTACTGACCCCCCCCACAACCAAGCGGCTTTTGAGTAAATGCTAATGAAATACAGAATGTGCAGCACGTATTCAGTGTGAGAGAGGTGAGATCCAGTGCTTAGCCTAACTGCTACTTCGCACATCCTAAGCAGCGAGTCATTCGGCCTAATTCTGTTGTCGACTGATTGAAGTAAAGGTGTCTGTTCCTCTGTCCCCACCCCTCTCCCACATCTGTGTGCCCTCAGTGTTGTCCTATGGGGTGTGCGTGCGTGCGTGCGTGCGTGCGTGCGTGCGTGCGTGTGTGTGTGTGTGTCATGTGCATGGGTAAGCAATATGGAGGGTTAATTTTTTGTGACCTCCCCCCCTCCTCCCTGCAGGTCTGATGGATATGGCCCCAAACGGTTCACAGCAGCCTCATTCCTCTTGCCCCTACCAGGACTCGTCCAACCCTCACCCTCATGGCAGCCTGCCCAACAGTGCAGGCCAGGTGCCTCTGTCGCACCCGGCTCAGCATCAGGCCCAGACTGCCCTCAGCTCACCTCATGCCCAGCACCACCCCCAGCACCATGGCCCGCACCCCTCCCAGCATGCACAGCAGCATGGGCACCACTCTTCCCAACATGCACAGCAGCACAGCCAACACCCTTCCCACCATGCACAGCAGCACAGCCAACACCCTTCCCACCATGCACAGCAGCACAGCCAGCACCCTTCCCAGCACGCACAGCAGCAACATAGCCAGCACCCTTCCCAGCATGCGCAGCAGCATAACCAACACCTCTCCCAACAGCAGCAGCAACATCAGAACCACCAGCATCCAGCCCAGCCACAGATGCCCTGTAGTTCTGGTAAGAGCAGACCCCTCCCCCCCGTTACTGTTTATATTAACTCTACTGCATTTGTATTGGGTTTTTTTTTTTTTTTTTTTTTTTTTTTTTCCTCTTCCATGATATGTTAAATCTTTCAATTTGGCAGGTCCCGAGTCTTGAGAACAGCTTACAGCATTTCTGGCTCTCAGCAGTGTATAGTTCTGTTATTTATTAATTTTGTTGGCTACGTGGCTGTAGTTAAGTACGTTTGGCACTGCTGCAAATAATAATGGTCACTGGCTGACTTCTGGTGGTGAAATTTCTTCTTTTTTTAAAACACTCTTTAGTGTTCAGCTTCAGACTTGTTCATCTATGTCTGCAGGACCTCCTGCGGACTGGTACCCTAACCTCGATGCTTTGAAAGAGAGCTGTCGGATCGCCAGCAGCTACAACTGGGCCGACGTGGACCTCTCACCCTTTCAAGGTATGTGTTCGGTGCTTCTCAGACTTGGTCTCAGTGAGGTCCTCCCTTCATGTGCTCTGTGACTAGGTTGATAATCTGCTGCCAGATCCATCGGTTGTCTTTAATGTGCCATTCCGTGTCATTTTGCAGTATTTGTGGAAATATTGAGCAAATGGGCAGCAGATGGCATGGTGCCTAATCATGTGGACATGAGCCACACATTTATCATTTTTAATCCCTATAAAAATCCTGCTGTGCTTCCTTTGATTAAGATACTAAACCTGAATGGTGCCTATAAGATACCCAGCTGTATACATGGATGATGCAGCGTTGGGCAGTTAGCAGTAGTCAGTTGAATTAATGGGAGAGGAGACTAAAGGTCAAAGGGGAAAGGGGATCGAGAGCGGCCTGAAGGTCAAAGGGGATCGAGAGCGGCCTGAAGGTCAAAGGGGACCGAGAGCGGCCTGAAGGTCAAAGGGGAAAGGGGACTGAGAGCAGCGTGAAGGTCAAATACAACAGCACTGTGAAAGTCAAAGATAAGATCAGCTGAGAGTGAAGCTGAAAAAAACTCAGTGACCGAGTGTGGGCGGAGTGGGGCTATGAGTGTAGAAGGTGATTGATCACAGCTGTCATTGTGCTGTCATTGTTCACGGCTGAGCTTTTCCATAGTCTGATGTAAGGTTGTCACTCCCACACTTTCTGCATGCCTCACCTGCTCAGTGCTCGTCTCGTACTGGTTCCAGCTGATTGCTTACTCTGAGTCAACAATAAGTAACTCTAAATATCCTTTTGAGCTTAGTTTTTCTACTACTTTTCTGTTCTTACAATGATTCATAACTCAGTTTAATGTAAGAACGGCTTTCTTCAAGTAATTCTGTTCATTTGTGCTATTGAAACAAATTTGTAATGCAAATTAGTCCTCCGTTTCATTAAGATTAATGAATTGTTCAATGAATTAATTGTTTATAGCGTTGGGTTTGCAGCAAATCACTGTGACATTGTGTCAGAGATGCAAAATAGTTTTCAATCAAACACCCAGGCAAGCATAATGAATTAAATCGTTAGGAGTGTGCAATTAAATGTTAGTGGAATATTTTCCGTTAGCTTTTCTTTTGGGATTTAACTGCAGATTGAAAAAAAACTACACACCTGAATACTGTTTTAGTACAGGTTGAAATAGGATTACTTTGTGTCCAGTGTAAAATCAGTTACCTTGTATGTAATTATGAGTAATATGGAATGTGTTGAGTACTCCTGTTTCACACTGTCTGGTTTTTGTCATCATTTTAATCAGGTTTACGGGAAAGCATGAGGCAAGCCGATCTCAATAACTGGTCACTGGAGCCCACGCAAATTGCTGACCTGTGTTCGTCCATCAACCAGTTTTTCTCACGCACTGGCGTCATCCCACCGCATGGGGTGCTGCAGCCTCCAGTTTGCCATGGCTCCATGCATCCTAGCAAGGCCAACCAGCACCTGAGTACAGGTGAAAAAAATCCATGGAAACAGCAGATTGATAAAAGCAATGATGTATCACTTCTGGTGCTGGTATCTGTACAAATAAAAGCAGTTATCTGACTGATTTTCTGTTTTAGGAAATCTCTACATGGACTCCAGGCAGAATATGCCCTCCATGATGGCCCCTCCTGGCTACCAGCACATGTCCCCCATGAACACAGGTAACTGCTTCCACCATCTTGCTGTACATGACTTTGTGTCTGCCTCGCCGTGAGCTGGTCTGCGCCTCTCTGTGTGGAGATTACCTGGTTTGACTACACATCTGACCTTGGGGCTTGTGTTTCTAAACTGACTTCTCTTGTTGTGCCTGTCTTACCTCCTTTCCTGCCCCTCCCCACACTTTACTCCCCCAGGGCATCACACACAGATGAACCAGCAGCATATGATTCCTCCCGGAAACTTCCAGATTCGACGCATGCCTGCTGACGATATCCAGGATGACTTCGACTGGGACTCAATTGTGTAGCCCCCTCCCCATGGTTTGGGCGTACTTGTCGCCAGGGTGGGGGAGGGCACAGTGCGAATAGGTCACAAAAGACACATCCAGGGTCTACCCCCCAGCCTGAGGAGGGTCATGGATTGTTTCTGGTGTACCCGTGTGGTTGCGCTCTGTTCTTCTCACTAACATCTCGAAGTTTTCCTGAACACAATCATATCCAGTAGGGTCAGTGTGAGCAGAGTGTTCCTCTCACACCTGACAGGTGCGTGTTCAGTGGCCTCTCTGAAGGATCAGGTTCCTGCTGGCCTGTCTGCAGGGCACCCTGCTTCCCCACCCACCCATGAAACAGTAGGAGTGGCGTATGAATTGCCACCCAGTTCAGATTAATTTTTACGTTTTCAAACTCATTGTTCCACAGGAACATACGTAATCGTCGTAGTAAACAATCAGCGCTCGATGCAACATTAAAGAACAGGGTAATTAGTCTGAGCGGTTGTGCAGATATACAGAAATGCTGCATTCAAAATGTTTTGAGCTGAGGCACGGTTTGGAGAACTTTTAATGTGAAGGAATGAGGTCAGTGCTTCTGGTTTTGAGAGATGCTAAGTACTTCTTCCACTAGGGGGCAGTCCTTCATTGTTGGACAGCATTGTACAGTTTAGTTTTCTTCAGTGTCCTGCTCAGCCCCTCAGAGAACCACTGCCTCCTAGTCATAATGTGGTTATTGCAAGGCCAGTTTAAACTGGACTTCATAGCTTTCATTGCTCACTGTGCCAATAATCTGGATTGGATCGCCCTCTAGTGTGCATGTGGGGGAGAACACATGAAGATCATAAGTTCCGTTTTACAGCCATGCATTTAAAATGCTTCATAAGAATGGCAGGCATTAGCTGAAGTCACGGTCGCCAGATCTTCTCATGTCTAGGGCAGTGCTTCTCAAATGTGATATGTACTGCAAGAACAATGGCTGTGCCGTCACATTCTGATAGTAAAAACATTTTGCATAATAAAATTTTAAATCTCTGAAATTTTCCATTTCTGTCATGTTTTCCTCAAGGTTTAACTTATTATGAAATTTGAATGTAGTCAGTGTAGTGTATACCATAAAATAGCGTATGTTTAGTTAATTACAAGGGAGTCCAGCACTGAGAACACAGGTGTGCTATGACAGAAAGTCGTGTGCCGCAGTCTGAAAAGGTAGAGTGTGGTGGCTGTTGAGAACACAGGCACACCTGTGTTATGTTATGTTAGACTGTACCACTGTCACATTTGGCTATACACTATTCTCACACTAGACATCAAAAAACGTACTTGCCCTTTTGCTTCTGTTTGAATGACTGCATTTGGCCCCGCCCACAGCTCTCCTGCCAGCCAATCAGATTGTGCTAGTGGGCAAGCACAGAGCGATGTAATAACATGCCTCTTATGTGAACAGAGCTCTTTGGAATAACAGGACTGAAGTGGGATTTAGACATCCATTGCCACTGGTTAGACATCAGTTACTAGTGCAGAAGGACTTTTTCAATTTTCAATGTTTTCAATTAGGATTTCTTTTTACTGTTTTGGCCTGTTGAGCTGTCAGTGGGGTGTTTGTAAACTGATGGGGGGGTCAGACGAGGGCAGTTTACGGGACCGGCTGTGTTTGCACATTCTCTTTTTGTCCTACGCGTGCCTCTGTAGGTGGGTTTTGAGTGCCCAGTACCATACTGGCACATGCCGTGGCACTGTCCCTCTCTCTTTCACTGCCATTCCGTATGTCCCGCCCTGGTTCATTTTTAATCCACCAGGATGAAGTCAGGAACACGAGTGGACTACCACCTTGCTGTGGCTGTGTGGGGGACCATTTCCCTAGTGGAAGTCAAAAGGCTATTTATACCTGCTGCCTCTGCTGTTCAGTTTTAACTTTAAAATAAACAATGCACAGTGAAAGACTTTAACACTAGTGATTTTTAATTTTTGTTGCAATATAGAGCCATTTTGTTTTTTACTGTACACTTGATAGGTTTTGTAGTTTTGCAGCGATCTCCCCTGTAGCCAGTGTTGTGGTTTGGTCTTTTATTATAACCCCTGTTCCGTCAGTCCTGTTGACTTCACATCTTTGGAGTGGTGTGTTTTTTTCTATAAACTGAATTGGTGATGCTTGGTGCTGGATCATCAGAAGTGCCCTGGAAAAACAACCCCCCCCCCCGCCCCCACCTCCTTTTAACTTTTTTTTTTGTTGTCTTGTACTGGTCAGTACTTCCTGGAGAGGACATTGTATCTGGTGTTTAGAAAACATTAATACCCGCAAACAATGCAAACAATGTCAGGTGTAATAAGAAAATCAAAGTCCATAATTAGCTAGGCTGTCTTGCCAGGACACAGACAGTGATTGGCTCTTTCTGGGAGAGGGTGGCGGGACAACCTGAAAAGGTGTATGATAATTGGTGAAGTCATGCAAGTGGAAAACACTTACATTGGTTCTGGATACAGTGGTTCATGCAAAACATCTGCACCCGAAAGCAACGAAGAGAAGGAGAAGTGGTGGTCTTGTCTGAGAAAAATAATGTGTACAGCGAGAACAGACTCAGTACATATATGCGTAACATAGAGCTAACCGACAAAAAGCGATTCTGCAGTTGTGTGTGTGCGTGTGTGTGCGAGTTTTTGTGTTTTCTTAGGATTTACTTTTCCCACATAGAAGTGTTAATGCAAAGCACAGATTGGGAGAATATTATGTAAAAATTTCTTGTTGAGAGACCTCTGTTTTATTGTTGTGTCATCGTACTTACTGTAAATGTCTTTTAATAGTCTTTTTTTCCTCCTCTGGGCAGCTGTGCCATGTAAGGAAAGGTAAAGCTCAGAGAAATAGACTGCAAGACAGAGTATTTTATCATTCACCCAGAAGTTAATACAGTATGTATATATTATATATAAATATCTATATTGTATATATGTGATGAAAATGTATTGCTTTTTGTGTGACGCTGCCTGTGCTGCATTCCTACTGTCTCTCTGTGTTTATATTGAAAGAAAGAAAGTTTTCTGTTGGTTTTATTTGTACCATAAACCTTGTATTTTCTATTTTTTTATTGCACGTTTTATTACCGTCTCATGGCTGAGTGAGGACACAGCTAGAACATGTATTGGTTTAGAGTTGTAAAAAACTCAGTGTCAATGACAGTTTTGCACCCCCCCCCCCTCCCCCCGATATGCATGAATGACACTTATGGAAATAAAAAGTTAACTTCACTGTGAAGTCACTCGTGTCCCTTCCCTCCTTCATCTTAGAAGCTCCACTTTGTCAGGTGGCGTTACTGCATACTGCTACGTTACTGAATGCTTGGCTGCCATTGGCTCAGTCTTTGATTGACAGCCCCTGATAGCCCCACCCTCTGACTTTCAAAACCTCGTTTTACAAATGGCTTCATTGTAGAACACTGTTTACTATCCCAGATTTTGGGATTTGCGATTCCTTTTTGAAATGGCCTATATGGTTTTCCACTCCCAGATGCTTTTACTTCTGACTCGGACTCAGGTGAGAAGGAAAAGTGCCCCTTGCCTGGTTCATGATGCTGCTTGACTACAGCATGCGCTCAAACGGATGCATTTGCAGCGCTTCAGCTCTGTGGGAGATGAAGCCCACTGTCGTCAATTCCACGTGCTCCACGCCGCTTGATGCCCGTGAACGTTTGTGGTGACGCTCACATGGACTGTATCCTGGCAACAGGAAGGCGTGCACAGTGATGTGATGGCTTAGGCAAGGTGAGATGAAAGGTCACGGGAGAGCTGCCTTTCGTAGACACCGGGCCTACGTTTACGGCGGGTGGAGGATGATGCCATGACGGGTCAGTAAAGGATGCGGAACATCACTCGTCTCCAGTTTATACGTGACTCTACAGTGGCTGCTACCACACCCCAAAAAATTGGCATGTTTTGGGCCCCACCTGGTTATTCAATGCTTTACGATATTTTCATATTAATACAATTATTAAGTTGCTAGCTATTTAAGGCTCTTTGTAATGACTTCAGCAATAATGTCCCTTCAGCGAGCTGAACATACCAAAATTCTTTAATGATGAATGTCCCTAAATGACAAGGAGGGAGCGATTGGTCCAAGCACAGAGATTTAATATGAAAGGTCACAAAAAGTGCAATACTTCACACAAGGACCGGCAAAGGTTGAGAAGCCGGAGGGTCAGGCCGACGGGTACAACAAGCAAAAAGACAGGACATGTGGACTAAGGGTAAATAAGACACGGGCAATCCAACTAGGGCAAGAACCAATAAGGAGACGGAGCAGGTGAACAAAAGGTAAACTTGGACCTAAGGAGTTGAAACTAATAACTAGAGCACCAAGATGAAACTAAACCCAGGAGCAACCAAGTACTAAGACAAACGAAGGTGAGAACAGGAACTACGATTGGCATAGATACTGGAGAAAGTAGATAAGACACAAAACGTTACAGAAAAGCTATACAAGATGGACATACTACGTACTGAAACTAGATCAGACATGAAACATAAACGTCACAGAATGTCAGAAGTTAGAATCTGTTTATTGTTATTGTACAAGTAAAACAAAATTTGAAAATGCAGTCCTCAGGGTGCAGTGAAATAAAACGAATACATAAGTAGGAGAGTGAAATGCAAATGAGAACATCACTTTGACAGGCACATTCTGCAGATATTGCATGATTCATATGGAGGATTACAACAGTGAAGTTCCTCAATGGAAACAAGAAATCAATATACATTCTTATAAATTATCCTGTATTTAAAAGAATTAATTTGAAATAAATTTTGTACATTTGTATGAGTCCGTCAGAAGATTGTGTAATTTATTAAATGTCCAATAGATGTCGCTGTTACATACGGAGACAACAGGCATATCTGGCCGTTATACGTGCAGCTTTGTTTATGAACCAGTAATAATGAGTAAGTATTTGAATCCTGTTCAAATGAATCTGAGCACAGCAGTGTTTTAACTCTCTGTTCTGTGCTTTTGTGAGGGATTTATATATTTACTTTTAGTTGTCTTTCATGAAACTTGGATTTATGACTATGATTTTAAGTAAAATTTTTAAGTTGTTAAATACAACTATCTATGCTTTAGACAAATACAAAGCAGACTTTTACTGTTTTTTTTTTTTTTTTTTTTTACTGCAGCACATCCAAAAGGCCAACAGACACTTTTCTGTAACTGCACAACTTATTTTGTGCAGCCTGCTTGTGCATGTGTCCGAAACACTTTGTGTAAGAGTTCAAGCCCGCTCCAAGCTCTGGTGTTCTGTATGTGCTCTGAGTTAGTTGTCCTGCAGTTGTCCTGTGCTGCCAGTGTGTGTCTGAATTCCGCGTGGGCTGCGTAAAGGCCTCACTTCACCAGTTCCCAAGAGCTGTCCAAAGCAGGAACGGGGCCGTCCCTGAGACCAATTTACTCTGCCCACCCCGCCCAGCCCCCTCCCCACCACACAGACGCACATTCACTCACACACTCTCTCACTCTCTCTGTCCATACTCAGTCCAGGACACCAGCGGTCTCCTACCTGGCCAGCCAAAGCCATTTTGTTGAGGAGTTTTTCAAAGTGGCAGTAGTGACTGTGTGCTCTCAGGTCCGTCTGCCCTGTGCCAGCTGCCCACGCCCCGAGGTCACTACTCCTGCCTGCCTGCCTGCATGGACCACATCAGAGGCGCTGCCATCTCCATGTGTTCTACCATGACGCTGCTCCTGCTGCTCACGCTGACCGTTCCCTTCTGCTCCCTTGCACACGCAGGTCAGTCAGGTCGTCGCTTGTCAAAGTCTTGTCTCTGCTCCTGGATCCCTGAAGTTGGGCTTCTGCTTTTTCTGTTGGGCAGTCTCTCAGTCTGTCTGTCTGTCTCAGCGGTTTCCCTTTCTGTCTCAGAGGTTTTCCTGTCTGTCTGTTTTTCTGTCCGTTCCTTTGTCCCACCTTTCTCTGCCTCCCTTTCGGCTCCTTGCTCTCTGTCCCTGTTCATCTCAGGCCACACAAACCGTTTCTCACTTTTAGCATGTTGTGTGTACATACAGCTTGTCTTTTAGCCGTCTGCCTTCTTCTCTGTACTTTAAACGTTTGTGTTTTCTGCATAATCTACTGCTTTAAGTTTGAAGAAGTGAAGGAGCCCAACCCCACTCCCCAGTTTAGCTCTGCTAAAGTGAGAAAGTGTTATCTGACGAGTAGGCAGCTAGAGAACGTTCCCCTCCCAGAGCGTGGCTCATGGTTTGATGTGCCCGTGTGAGACGTGGCTGTGATGTCATTTTCCTGCCCGCTTGCTGCCAGCCAGTCGCTGGCCTTGGCATGGCGTAGAAGGAAATGCTTTTGGAGCTGCCAAGGATGAGTCCCATGTGTGTCAGACACCACCCGGCCTGACGTGGTGTCCAGAAACAGCTACTGCTGTTGGTGGGGGCTCAAGTGGAGGGTGTGTGT
>JABJVR010007408.1:0-11555 GCA_025773905.1 Chitala chitala | reverse complement strand
TTGTTATTTCCAAATGACCAGTGAAGAGCTTAATGTAGAGTAAAAATTTAGTACTGTAAAAAAAAAAAAAAAAAAAAAAAAAACAAGCCAGGTGGCCTTTTAAAACAGAACGGTGAACTTTTTGGCCTTAATAGAATATGTAAATTAGCAACTAACCTGACAATAACGAGGTTAAGATAAAAACAAGCAGAACAGTTGTGCAGCCGTTTTAAATGAATACGAACTGTTATAGTATTTGGAATAATAAGATCCAGACTGTCCTGAGGGATGTATTTTGCAGTATTCAGTGTGCAGGGTGGAAGTTCTGAAGCGTGTGCCCCGATGTTGACATGTGCACCGGTGTACGTTACGTGTTTTGCAGCATCTTGCCACTATATGTGACATTTCAATTGAACATGTCACAAAAAATAGATTTTTTTTTTATTGGGCCTCTAACTTGGCATATACTGGCCACTGTCTTCATATATTCCATATTTTGGACAAGTTTGGAGAGAAAATAAAGAGGTAGAGGCTTCTGTCAGCAGCCCTAACACAGCATGCGTGTCGATCCAAGTCTGAAGACATGCTAGACCAAGTACGAAACTGAAAACCCTCCGTGCACATTTGACTGCAAAAACCCCATCGTTGTGGAATTGGTCTCGTCCCCGAGCGGGGGAGCGGAGAACAGGGATGCCCCCTTAAAGCCTGGGAAGGAATACAGTCTGCTCATGCCAAGACGCAAAGACGTCCAAATCATTGTGGTGTGAATTGATGCCAAATCTGTTTTGATCCACCACTGGGACAAAGATGGCTTATCTTTTTAAAAAAGTCCAACCGCAAAATATAAGATTCTCTTGATAAACAAAAAGACGTGTTTGTGTGTCTGTTTGTCTGTCTGTCTTCAAATGAAAAGGTGACCTTTAAACTTGTTCATATTCTTACCCCAGTAACATCTCCTGAGCATTTCACCTTCAATACGCACGTGCTTTTGCCCATAGCACATTCATTTGATCACGGTGTTACTGTTCTACCAACCTCCCCAGCCCACATACACAGATACAAACACACACAAGAAAGGACTTAAAACACATTTGTAGATTCCCTGTGGCAAGAGCACAGCCTGTTTGTAAACCAACAGAAGTGTTTTCCATATCACAGGAAGAACAAAAATGGAATAAAACGTAATTTGTGTAACTTTAAGTAATATAAAAAACAGAGATTCAATTTGTCACTGTTGGCTGTCTAAAGCTGCCATGCCATGAGTTTTAACGGCACTGTAGGTAAGAGGTCTACAAAGGACCTCTTAAAGCAGAAGTCATCTCCGTTACATGGGTGTCTGTGTTCCAGCTCTGAAAGACTTTGGGTAAGTAACAAACTGGAGAAATTGGCCAGGTACTGTAAGTCATGCCTCTTTCTCTGTTTTCTTGCTTGGGTGTTTGGCTGAGGGGTTTCCATCAATGCGAGTCACAGCAGTTAAGGGCGGACACAATGAGAATGTTCAGCCATTCTATAAACCATTTTTTTTTCTAAGAAAATTGGTTATTTTTATATGTAAACAATAAAATACGTTTTACAGTTGTTTTACTCACATATCCAAAAACATGAAATACTGGGAAAAATTACTGTGAATAGTAATTGTATATTTTTAAATGGTCATATAGTTGAAAAGTGTGATTTTTGACCATTTTAACTTGTATCACAATCAAATTCTGATGTGACTATAAATGACTACACTGACAAAGACAGTAAATGTTAAGCAGCCTGTTTTCCGGAAGCTCGGTGTCCAATGTTCTTGTCTTTATGTTAGGGGGGCCCCTGGTGGTTTTCATGAGAATTTCGTTTCTTTTAACTTCGGCATCAGAGTAACCCTACATTAATTACAGGACGCCTTCATGTGGTAATTAATTACTACATTAATTACCACACGAAGGCGTCCTATAATTCGAAAAAAACATTGAAATGAAAAGTATTAGTATTACTATTTTACATGGTAAAAAAGTATTCCGAACCCAGTTACTAAAGCACTGTAAAATTGCTATATAACGATCAGCCTATGATTTTAGCATGCTGTAAAACTAAGATTAACGGTTTTTGCACATTTTTCACAGCTATTAAAACATGTGAAAACAAAGCTCTGCTACTGAGTTGTTCTGACTCTATTATAAAGTTCTAAAGTGTACTACTGTTTAAAAGGTGTACCCCTGTTGCTTAAAATCAGATGTCTAGCATCAAACCTCCGTTTACATCAAGCGGGTGCATCTGCTTATCATTCTGCCTTTGGTGTACTTTGTCACCCTCTGCCGGTGGATGGATGGATGAGCACCTGTGTGGCTAAAGCGGTTCAGCATTTTCAATCCGATTTTTCACACGGGATGTTTGAGTCTGAGCTTGACTCCCAGCAGACCTTATACAGAATAGCTTCTAATAGACGGAGCAGAACCAGGTGTCTCACCTGGGCAGAACATTAAAAAACTGATTTTCTAGGACGAACAGTTTATATGGGTACCGTTAATGCTTAATGATTAGGGATTAGTCTAATTGAATGACAGTGTTTAATTTGTTACTTTAATAACTAAATGTGACAGGTTAAAAGTAATATATTGTATCCACACACACTCACACAGCCTCAGATATTCATGTATGTCCATTGAAAAAATAAGTCAGATCTCTCATCTCTTTCAATGTTTTCTTCTTTGTGTATTCTGACTCTGATGTGAACTCTTGTTCTGACTAAATCTCCCAGTTATTCTCTCTCGCCTGTTTCTGTCAGATGTGATGACTGCCCAGATAGTGTGGACTCAGATCTCACGCCAGGCTTGTCAGAATTCTCATGGTTAACCTGCAGAAGACCAATGCAGCAAGCAGGTATACTTACTTATTTACTTAAGTACTTATTTAACCATATGTACTTAAAATGTTTGTACTTTCTCTGTATTTTGAACATTATCACCTTAATTACAGGAAGGTGTTGGGGAGTTACAGGGGAAAAAAACAGATGTGCACATGTAGGCTTATTTATTATATCATACTTATTACTGCTGTCTTTATGTAGCATTTTTAAAGTTTTTTTTATGTGTGCATATATTAATCATGCAAACACATCTGTAGAACTCTAAATCAACAGAATGACAAATGTAAGTCATTTTAGTACTTAACTGCTACCTGACATTCATATGCATCTTCTAAGTTAAGGTTCACGTTTTCCTTTGATAGATTTTATTTAAATGCTATAAAACGGTACTATTTTCACTTTCTGTGCACGTAGAGGTGGAATGTTCCAGAGCAGGGGTCACCAACCTTTTTGAAACTGGGAGCTACTTTAAGGGTCCGAAGTAACATGAAGGACTGCTTGTATACAAAGTTCCCGAATAACAACGTAGCATGGTTCATGTTAATATAATTATTATTAATAATAATAAATATTCATATATGTTAAGAGACTGTCTGATCACATGTTAATGTTAATAATTCTTTACAATAATTATTTTAAAAAGACTGCTGCCTTAAACTCACGGGCTTTTTCTGCCTGTAGTGCGCTGCTACGTGGGTATAGTTAGCAGGGAAACTTTTACGACACGTACTGAAATGTCTCTGCATATTGTGTCGCTCTGCAGTCCTTCCTCAAATGGGACATGCACACTTTTCTTTCACTGTCGTAAAAAATGACTCTTCCTCGCAGTCATTATGAAAATATTAAGGCACATCTCTGTACACGCATGAGAAGAACACATGACACACACCTAGAAAAAAAAAAACAGCTTCCGGAGTCAGAAAATGCTTGAAATAAATATAAATTTTAATAAAAACACCCACATTTCTGCAATGTCAGGAATGATATAATAAGCAGCTTTCAATTAACTGCATTCGGTACATTGCAATACTTACAGTAACCACTATCCTCGTTTACTTATTCTTAAAAGCACACCAAAACATCAGGAGGAACAAGGGGAGGTGTTCAGATTCGCGGGTAAATGCAGTAAACCACACAGGTGTCACACCTTTAGTGTATGCTATGCCAACACAAACGCGCACCAGCTGTTGCCTTAAAATCTTACAATTATCGTGTATAAATCAAGGTGCGGACACGTATTCAAGTAACTCTGTTCCCAACCGTCACAAGCTCTCTGAAGTTACTTCAGGTATGGCTATGCTCATGAGACGTACACAGCTTGAAACCTTTGTTTTGCCAATATTTATTTAATTAGTTTTGAGAGTGTTAATTTACTATCAAGCCTGGGCTGTGTACGCAATTTTTGCAGTTCACATTACCAACAGAACATTTTTACTAAAATTTACTTTCAAATATTTTCTGGAGTAACACGTACAATAAGATCGCTCTTTATTTTGACATATGCATGGCTATGAAGAAGCTGCATATGTTTAAAAAAACAACATTTATTAAATATCTTCAAGAGCTTAAAGTCCATAAATTATTTTTGGGACGTCAAAAAAAAAAAAACAGCTACCGATGTTACAGACTACAAAGTTAATACAATTATTTGCAGGGTTTACAAACTTAACAATGGTTATTCGTGAATATAAATGTTAAACATGTTTTTAAAATGTTTAAACGTGTAGTACAATTTGTAACATTTTATCTCCGTATTTGCATTTTTGTTAAATACAAGTTTACCCATGTGGTTTAGATGTAAGCCAAGTGCTTTCAAAATTGATTGTATACATGATGTATTGGAGTGATTTGTTATGTACAGCCTTCGTTCAATCAAAAAAACACAAAAATCTTAAAATAATAGTTTTGTTTAGTGGTTTTCTGCCTCTGTGTATGTGGGTTTATCACATACTGGTGTAAAATGTGAAAATTAAACATACAATAATATTGATATTTTCACCATATTCCTCTTAGGATGGACTTTTTTTTTTTTTTTTTGCAAAATAAAAACCGTACAAGTACTTTCCCTTTACTGAGATCAGTGCATGTTATCTCGTACGTTCAAATTAGTTCCTTATTGTTTGGAAATTACACACACAAAACAACTAAACGTAATATTCCTGTAAAACCAATTGTTTTGCACTATACAATATATACAAGTGGAGAGAGGAGCTCCAGAGTTTGAAATTAAATTCCCGCACTAAAAACAAAATGCAATTAAACGAAACGGGAGAGGAAGCGTTGCAGAAAGTGAACTCAAAAATCCCTGATTTCGCCGTTAAAACAAACACTTGCAGTTCAAGTTGTACTTTCTAAGAGATCAAGTTTGAAAAAATAGTAAATTTTACCTCATCATGGTATTGTTTTCTGTGAAAGTGATGATCTATAAAACTGCTAAAACTATTATTATTATTATTATTATCATCATTATTATTATTACTATTAAACTTATTATATTGCCCAACAACTTTTGAGGTATATGACAGGTAGAATCATCACCCATAAACGTCCTTCTCGCTTTTAAGTCTCACATTACAACATAGTCGTAGCAGATTGATAGCACCATTTGAAAAAAAGAAATCAGAACCCAAATATGTTTTTCTTTACAGTACTAAAATCTAAAGTATTCGATTTAAAAAGGTGAGAAATTTAATTTACTGTACAAATATCGTTCTGTCATTATACAACTAAATTACACTTAAAACGACACAGCAAGCCAGCTGCTCTTGTAACCATTGCATGAATGTGCACAGTTAACAGTGTTGAATGCTTTACACTGTACAGTTTTGGATAACCAAAAGAGTCACAGCGAAACTGAGAACGCCATCTTGAATGGAACTCTGAACTCTTTTGAACTTGTTTACGATTGTTCAGTTCCGTCACGATCAAAAAGTAAAATTTACATAGAAGCGAGGAGAAATTCAAGAACGCACTGATAGCGTGCAACTCTTTAAAAATGTCCTGCTGAAACAGCTCAACATATCTTAAAGAATATCGAAAGCATACTTTTATTTTTATTACGTTTTTATTTCCTTTGAAGGACCGCAATAAATATGTCTATAAACCCGTTTCCAAAGTGTCCCAAAACAATGGGGCAGTTGTTAAAATTTAACGCGTCTGTAACTCCATCCCATCGTTCGTTCAGTGGCTGGGAAATGAACATATGAGCATGGACGCATTCCTCGTATTTTTACATTATAAGTTAAATATATCGGTCTTAGTTATGTAAAATGTTTAACTTTCTGTTTATAAAGGTCTACAAAACGAGTTCGATATACGGTTCGGACACTGTATATTTTGTCGATGTGGAAACTGTATTTGAAATGCACAAAAATGTCTAAAAACCTGCAACTCACCCACAAAGAGAGAAGTTAAAATTTCTTCCGAGAGCATGAAGGCATTAAACTGAGAACCTTACACTATCACTGCCTTCATTTTTAGCACCATGGACTGAGTCATTTGTGAAGTCAGTGTTTTGTGTTATAAGACATGAGATAAATAACTCTAAATTACAAAAGGAAAAACAAACCAAAATGAAACTTTGTTTCCAGTAATAAACTTTCATCTGAAAAGAACATGGAGCACCAGTTAAGTACAGCACCCATCTCACAGCAGTAACCACAGATAATGTCTGCTCTAGCCCAGCACCACTTAGTAAAGCTAAATTCTCTGAGGTCTTTTTTGTAGCCGATTACACGGTTTCCACACTACCCACACTTTTCATACAATTTTTTCTTTTGTTTTGTTTTTTTTTTTGCATAGAATCACTTTCAATCTTTCACAGACTAGTGTCGCCTTTAAGGCTGACCTTTGTGTCGCTTGTAGCAACCGGTGTCATGAGGTGTCGTGAGGTCTCGCTAAGCACCTAATAGCAGAACGAATCTCATGTGTGGCAGTGCACCTGAATGGCTAAATGAGCATGCTGTAGGGTCCCGTCGTTTTAGTGAAGGCGTAGGGCGCCGTGTTGACGTAGGTGGTTGTGGTGCAGGACATGACGCCCCGTGTGGGCTTTAGGATGAAGCGTTTGCATGGCGGCTCTACGTGTGCCACTATCTCACAGTGCTCCCGTTTCACCTTCCGGTTCTTTCCGGGCGTGCCACCTTCAGCGCCGTGCCTCTCTGCGTCTTCCTCCTTCTCTCGGGCCTTCTCGGCCATCTTGGCCTCCCAGGCGGCCAGTCCATGTCTGGCCTCGTTCAGGTTCTTGTGCTGGTAGAAGACCAGGGAGATTCGGGCAGGGTGGTTCCGGTCTGGGTCCTTCAGCGGTGTGGTGGCGTGCATTTCCCGCTTGGCGCACTCGATGAGGATGGAGCCGTGGCTGGGGGCCACTGCCACACCGCCGATCTCCGGATCCAAAAAGTTGTGCTCGTTGTCTGACCAAAGTTCCTCCTTCTGACCGGGTGCACTCTCCTGCTCCTGCTTTTTGGGGGTCCCTTCAATGCTGCCATTCATAAACCCAAAACGTATCTTCGTGGGACATTCCACTCCCAGTGGTGGAAGTGCTGGGGTTATGCCATTCACACTGTGTAACTCCATCTCAGGTATGCCATGCATGTGAAAAGGATCCTGTCCTGGAGTAAAATTTTTAGTGCTCTGGGCAAGATATGGATTAGGTGATCCGCTATATTGGCTGTTTTTATTCAGCGCTCCATAGTCCAGTGCAAAGGGAGAAACAGATGGCTGAGAAATGGCCTCAATAAATTGAGGGTCGGGCCTGCTGTTAAGGCCAAACGTTGAGTAAGGACCCAAGGAATGGACACCAGGAGCTATGTTACACTGCTTGTAACTGCTGACATGGGCACTGTGGTTGCTATAGGGAGGTGCATAACTGACTCCAAACTGCGTCGGACTGCTGTACTGCTGGGAGTAAAGCTGCGACCGCTGTTGCTGGTACATGCTCAGGTGCTTTGGACTGGCAGTATAGAAAGGGCTGTCCATGGGTATGGTCCCATTGCAAGGGTACCCTGGGTAAAGAGTGCTGGGGTTCAAGGAACCAGGATAGGGGGAATTTGTAGGAGTCAACCCGTTTAAATGCGTGTTTGTCATGTGCAAAGGAGACGGGAAAGAGCTGACACTCGCTGACGACTTTGAATGCATATTTGACTGGGAAGTGCCGAGGAATGGATCCATCTGGTTTGGGAACCTCGGGTAGGCTAGCCGGGCGTGCTGTGGGGAACCTGGATAAGGGAGCGGGTGCCCCAGCTGTGGATGACCATGGGTCTTGAAAGGGTGCGGCTGTTGTCCTGGAGCCACAGATGGCACATGATTCTGGCCTGTCTGGGGACCTTTAAAAAGAAAGACAGAAAATGCAAACCTTTCTTTGCTGTTTAGGTAACCAGCACCTTACAGCTATGCATGGTCATGCAATGCTGTAAACTACAATACAGGGCTTTGTTTCCTCTGTAGTCAGGAGTACTGGATTTTTCCTTCTATCAATCAGTCTTACTTTACCTGATACTGGTGTGCTTGGCTTTGTGTTCTCCTGCTTCACTTTAGCCTGAAGAGCTTTATCGGTCTTGAGGTTTGTTGCGTCTGCATTAGCCAGCTTGTTCGCCTTCTTTCCCTCCAGCTTCCTGAGACGGCAGCACTTTGCTGGCTCTGGCAGCACGCGCACTTGGCGCCGGAACGCACTGAGCACCTGGATGGCGCCCGACTTCATCTTCTCCTGCTGGGCCTCGGCGCTGCCAAACTCGTCGGTCTGCGAGATCTTGTACAGAGGCAGCACGTGAAGCTGCTCTTCCTCTGGGATGCGCCCGATCTCCCGGTTGTCCTCGCGCGTCAGGGTGCACACCTGTGCAGGTGACAGAGGCACACTGTGGCATTCATTCCGCATATGAAGTCAGTGAGTGTTGCAAGCTCTTTCCTTTGGCCACATTGCTGTCTCATTGCTGGGCCAGGGAGATGCAGGCAGGGTGGACGAGGTTTTCCCAGTGGACCATCGCCCACTGGGAAAACCTCGTGTTGACTGCCCACTTCTATAAGTGCTACCCGTCTACCTGCGCAACCTGTCTGAGGTGACCTGTCTCTACCTACCACTGTGCTTCCGCCCTGCATGTTGTGCAGGTCTCTGTGAGCGTGAGCGCAGAAGTCCAAGCAGGCCGTCACCCCCGAGAATGGACGTCCCTCCTTCAAGCCCAGGCGACAGTGAAGTGCTCTGTTTTCATACTCCACCTGCACGGACAATTCGGTGGTTAACCGTTCAGTGCATAGTGTACAGTGCATGATTTTAACTGATTTTTATGCATCAAATTTACATTAATTCATTTAGCAGACGCTTTGTCCAAAGTGACTTACAACATTTCACATATGTGTTACAATGTTGTAGCACTGGGTGTCTTGGTCAAGGACACACCTGGTGGCTGGGCTGGGATTCGAACCGGGAGACTTTGACATCTCAGCCTGACGTTCTACCCATTGAGCCACCAGGCCACCAAATGAGTGGCCAAGTATTGGTTATAACAGCATTTAGCTGCTCGGATTAGAACACATAAATTCATTATTGTCATTATTACCTGGTTAGCATACGCATCGGGTGCCAACTTTTTGTAAGTCGGAGCCAGTAAAGTAGCGAGGCTCTGTAAGTGCTGCTCTACTTTTTCTTCCTGTAAAACAGCAAAAGTAGGAGCCAGAAAAATTAACACACAACTGACCTAATTAACGCTGTGTGTTTTCAATGTATGACCTAAAGTGTGAAGCATGTTCCCAATTTAACGTACTTCTGTGGATATTTTTTCAGTATAAGGGGTCTTTGTAATGGAGAGGAGAATGGAGGTGCGGAAGCAACGGCTGAGCCAAAGTGCTCAGGGGTTTCATAGACGGAGGGGATCAAAACAAAGGGCAAAAGGCACAAAATGACAGTAAATAACAAAAATCAACTAACATAGGAATAGCTCTACATCACAAATCTACTGTCGAACAACCTACAACAGCTGGGAAAGGACAGGAAAGGGCAGGGTTTACATAGGGAATAGTGGGTGTTGAGAAGCATATGATAATGATAACGCAATTAAACAAGGAGCCTCAAGCAGAAAGGAATGTGAACATATATGAGAAAAAAGAAATAGCAGCACCTAGTGACCAGGACAGGACACTACAGGTGCCGGACGTGACATCAGCGGTTTGAATAATGAACCAATTTGCACATAACAGTTTCTAAAGAAGGCATAATGATTACTATTTACTAGGAATTTTCATGAAAGAAATTTCCAAAATCCTCTTCCCTGTTTGCTTGATGAGCACACGTTCATTGCAGCAAATCACCTTTTTGTTTACGGATAATGTTTGTCTTTTAACATAAATTTATAATTGCCGTAAATATTTGTTAGCATGCAGTGAACATAGGCAAGCGTAATGTATCATTACGTTTTATACTTAACCGAAACAAACCCGAACGTGCTTTTTCCGATTCAGAGCGGATTTTCGGAAAGAAGTTACGTAAGTAGAACGAACAACAAAACACAAGTTAAGCACAAAATGCTCCTGCATTTTACCTCTTTTGGATCGTCGCCTAGAAGCTTGAACTTCCTGGGAAATTTACTCCTGGCAAACTTGCAACCGTTGTAGTACATGCTCCAGGAACACCCAAAGGAGAAGGAGGCTCCACCCCTGTCGGAGTCCAGACCTTGACAAGCACATGTTCTCCTACAACACAACGAACAAACATTAAATATGTACCCCTCTCTGACCAATTTCCCAGCGATGTCTGAAGAACGCCAGGTATATGTTATATGATATTCAATGATGCATGTATTTTTATAACAACTCCCACAAAACAAACAGGAGAGGACTTGAGTGAGGAGCGATCCCTTTGACAAACACAGTCGAAAAACACAACCCTGCAATAATTGTCAGAAACCCATGCTAAGATTCAGACAACAGGCTGGTTCTGCCCGGGACTCGCGGCAGACACATCAAGGGGCAGCCAGACTGTATCAAGCAGGAAAGAGGAAGTTGGTCAGGAATTAGAACACACGACAGGGTTTATTTCTGAAACGCTCTTAATTTGTCAAAAGCACGAGCAAACTACTGAAGTGGCAGACTGACTGTATAAATAGTGCTGAGGTAATTTAAGGTGCTTGGTGACAGGTGTTCCTAGGCTGCTGGTGAATGTCAAACCAGGGTTGGTTGGGTCCATGTCTTACAAGCATTACGATAAGTGTTATTTTTTTTGCTGCGTGTAAATAAACATAAATATGATGCAAAAAACACGAATAAATAAACACATTATGATTAGACTATATATCTGATTAGGTGGAGTGTGCTCAGTTACATCCCTGGCCCATCCGAGTGTAGCAGCACACTTTAGTGCATTTTAAATTTTATTGTATAGACTCAACTTTGATCCCTAGGGTGTACTACAGTGTAACATATGCATGTATATTTAATGGCAGCATTTATGTCTCATTTATGAGACTGTTTACATATGCCATTAATTCATTCCTCCAGCAGTTATCTTGACAGGGTTACAGGAGGCCTGGGTCTTGAAACATACGTCAGTTGGCTCAAGGTACAGGGAAAGGACAGAGGCACACCCAAACATGAAGGGCAATTCAGGTGAAGAAACATGTCTTTGGATACCAGACCACATGAGTCAACCCATAGGTACAGAAAGGAAAAACATGTCTCTCTCTCTCTCTCGCTCTCTCTCTCTCTCTCTCTCTCTCTCTCTCACACACACACACACACACAC